>JACEFZ010017975.1:0-62500 GCA_014155875.1 Cepaea nemoralis | reverse complement strand
AACAAGTGGCAGAAATACCAGAAACTAGAGTCGTTAGAAAACTTCCCAGGGGTTAGGCTTATCGACATGCCCAGTATAGAAAAATGTTTTAAGGTAAAGGTAGACATATTTGAATTCAACGAGACCCAGGCCCTGGTCCCCAAACTTCGCGGTAGTGGGGAATACGCTAAAACGTTGCGAGTATTATTATATAAGGATCACTTCATGTACATTAATGACTTTGATAGAGTAGCCAAGTCATTTGGGTGTAGCGAGTGTGGGAAGTTGTGGAGTGGTTTCTGGGAGATGGATAGACATACTCAAGACTTGTAGTGGGGGAGTCCCTGTGAACAGTTATAAAGGAGGGGTCTATACTGTGACAGAGACTGTGTGGGAGACCATTAGCTCATTGGGGGTCAAGGTAGACACCAAGTACGTATATCCTTATAGGGCTGCCTACGACTATGAATGTTACTTCGAGACTAGAAATCTACCAGGGGAAACCAAGTCCACCAAATTTTTAGGTAAGCATGTCCCACTTAGCTGGTCGATAGCGTCAAATGTCCCTGGGTTTGAGGACCCCGTCTGCCACATCACAGCGGGTAATCCTCTGGACTTGGTGAGAAAGATGGTTGAATATCTGACTCAAATCGCTGATGCAGCGTACGCCGAATTACGAACTAAGTTCGACTGGTTATACACACGGTTAGAAGAGCTAAATGAACACAAACTAATGGCTAAGTTAGACGAGTACATGCAGGAAATGCCGGTGATAGGATTTAACTCGGGGAGGTATGATATAAATCTAATTAAGCCTTATTTGATAGAGTCCTTCCTCTCTGCCACTGATGACCCCTTTAAATACATAGTGAAGAGAAACAATAATTTCATGGCCATTTCCACAGAAAAACTGAAATTCTTAGATATAGTTAACTATTTAGCCCCAGGATTTAGCTACTCCAAATATTTAGCGGCCTATGACGTAGAGGAGACCAAGGGGTTCTTTTGCTACGAGTATATCACCTCATTAGATAAACTACAAGAGACTCGCTTACCTCCACACAAGGCCTTCCATTCGCAGCTGAAAAACTCCAACATTTCAGCTGCTGATTACGATGTCTGTCAGCGAGTATGGCGCGAGAACCAGATGTCGACACTGGCAGACTTCCTAAGGTGGTACAACAACAAGGACGTGCGACCATTTATTAAAGCGTTAAAGACTCAGGTTAAATTTTACAAGGGCTTAGAAGTAGATATTTTCAAAGATGCCATCTCAGTTCCCGGGGTGACCCTAAAGTACCTGTTTAAAACCATCCCCAAGAATATAGTGTTTTCACTATGTTCCAATAAGGAGAGTGATCTGCACACTACCGTTAGAAAAAATATTGTTGGGGGCCCCTCGATTATATTCCATAGATATCATGAGGTAGATAAGACCAGGATTCGAGGGGGTGAAGTAGTTCAGAGTGTGAAAGGGTACGATGCCAACGCTCTATACCTGTGGGCTCTGACACAGAAGATGCCCACAGGTTTTCCTGTGATAAGATATGCAGAAGATGGGTTCAAGCCCCATAAAACCAGAGTGTACATAGTCCAGTGCAGAGAGTGGTTGGCCTGGGTACAACACAGTCAAGGCATAGAGCTACAAACACAGTTTAATGGGCGGGAGATGTCTCTAGGAGAACGACACATCCGTGTAGATGGCTGGGATAAGAAGACTCGAACCGTCTACCAGTTTCACGGGTGCTTATTTCACGGGCATCAAGACTGTGTGCTGACACAGGGGTATTGATGTTAACCCGGTGAGCAAAAAACCCTTGGCCGAGCTGTATGCCAACACTCTTCAGATTCACGAGTATCTGAAGAAGGAGGTGAATGTTACGGTCGTGGAAATGTGGGAATGCGAGTGGAAGTCTCTCAAAAAGACTAATACCACCATTAAGAACTTCGTGAAGACGACATTCCCATACATCGCACCCTGGCATGGTTACCAGGACATAGACCAAGACAAGATTCTCAAGGCTGTAAAAGACGAGACTTTGTTTGGTCTAGTGGAATGCGACATCCACGTACCAGACGAGTATAAAGAGTATTTTTCTGAAATGACTCCCATCTTTAAAAACACTGATGTGTCTAGAGCCGACATTGGTGAACTTATGAGTCAGTACGCTGAGAAACATAAGTTGTTGACAAGTGCCAGACGGACACTTATAGGTAGTTATATCGGGGAAAAGATCCTATTGGCCACACCATTGCTAAAATGGTATTTGACGCATGATCTAAAGGTCACTAAAATATACCAAATAATTGAGTATAAACCTGAGAAGTGTTTCGAAAAGTTTGGTAAGGAGGTGTCTGCCGCCAGACGGGCCGGTGACAGCAATACGGCTTATACTATTAAAGCCGAGACAATGAAACTGCTGGGAAACGCAGCCTATGGCAAAACATTAACCAATAAGGCCAAGCACACCAAGGTTTCATATTGTCGTGGGGCTGGCACGTCAAAGTTGGTGAATCAACCTCTATTCAAAAATATGACCATGCTGTCAGATGATGTGTTTGAGGTGGAGTCTCTAAAGAAGACCATCTTATGGGATCTACCCCAACAAATAGGCTTCTTTGTGTACCAGTACGCAAAGTTGCGCATGTTAGAATTTTACTATGACTGTTTAGATAAGTTTATAGATAGGAAGGATTTTCAGTTGTGTGAAATGGACACTGATAGTCTGTACTTAGCCCTTAGCGCCCCAACCTTAGCACAGGTCGTCAGACCTGAACTTCAGGAAGAATTTTATAGCGTCTATAGCTCCTGGTTCCCAGCTGAGGTCTGTGATAGCCATAAAAAGGATTTTATTAGCAGTAGGGGCGTTGTACCAACCTGTGACCTGTGTAGAGCTAAGCGAGTCTTCGACAAAAGAACCCCTGGGTTATTTAAGTTGGAGTATGAGGGGCGGGAATGGTCTCCTTATGCAGCAAGACATATCACTGTTTTGGAGACTCTACCAAGACCAGCACGAAAGGGTTGACAAAACACCACAACACCCACCTTGACAGAGACACTTTCTTAAATGTACTCGACACACAGACAGCCAGTGGAGGGACAAATATAGGGTTTAAAACACAGGATTCCTCTGTCCTCACATATCAACAGCACAGAGAGGCCTTATCCTATTTTTATATTAAAAGAAAAGTACAAGCAGACAAAGTTACCACCTCACCACTAGACATTAACATTCACTCACATGGCCTTTTGTTTATTAGTGTAAATGTGTATCATACTATGTAAAACCCGTTTGTGTGTACATAACTTTGTACTTTTTTTTTCTACTTTTTTTTTTTTTCATCTCGAGGGCTAATATGTTCCTTGGTCAATGAAACTTGTGTGTTCTATAATATGATCCATTAAAAACTTTTATGTGTTCATAAGTGTACTGTGATAGCCTTGGGAAATTGATGGTACAGTGAAATTGATGGTACAGTGAAAGTGATGGTACAGTGAAATGTCTACATCATTGAAACTAAAAATGTTTGTGAATATGTCACTGCTTTTGTAAATTGATGACGGTCACATTTTTTCACTTGGGTGCCATATAAATGCAATTTGTAAACAATTGAAATGCTTTGTAATGTACTTTGTAAATGAATGTGCTGAAAATACAATGCCTAAGTATTTGTGCATATGTTTTGATACTTTGTCACTGATTTTGTAAATTGACGGCTGATATAAATGAATGATATTTTGTAAACAATTGAAACAACTTTACTGTACTTTGTAAATGAATGCGCTGAAAATACACACTCATGATATCGTTGTCGATAAAATTGCCTTGTTGAATATGTTTTGTACACTATTGAAAATATATCCCATACTGGCTGTTGCTGAAAAAAATAAAAGCTATGAAAACCAACTGGTGTGTTTTGTTGGTTTATTTCAGTGGTATAACTGATTTGTTTTTCCGTTGTCTGGCTTTTTCCTTGTTTTTCATGTTTTCGACTTTCTTGTCTTTCTTGTTTTCATGGTGATTGCTGCAAATTGTTGTTTATTCAGTGGTTGATTGACTTGGCATAAACCTGTGGAACAATTGACATACACAAACAGACAATAACAAAAACACAAGGGAACAAACGGGCCAAGAACAGTGGGACACAAGTACAAGATCAAAAAAGTACAAAGACACAAATATTTGCCAACGAGCCAAGTACACAAGAAGAAGAATATCACAAGTACAAAAGGACAAATGTTTACAAAAATGGTACACAACAAATAACAAAGACAGCGATTTTAATTTTTTTTCTGTTTTAATTTTCATAGATGGATAGCTATACACGTTGTCTCTTCTTTCTTGGATCACCCAGTGGTATACAGTTGTCTGAGTAGTCAAGGGCTGCTGGTCTCCGGGCTGGTGGACTCTGATCACACATCTGACTGTATGTTGGTTGACTATCAAACATCTGGCTGTTGTCGGCTTCATCAAACATCTGGTTGTCATCGGCTTCATCACATGCCTGGTAGCTGGGTTGATTATTGTAGGCTTGATATGTGTTGGTGACTTGGCTGTCTTGGTAGGGTTGAACACTGTTAGTGACTGGCTTGGCTTGAACATTCTTAGTGACTGGTTTGACTTGATTAGTAACGGGCTTGGTTTGAACACCGTTAGCACCTTGAATGGATGAGAGTCTATCAAAATCAGCTAGAATCCCACTTTGCATCGCTATCAATTGTTCGTATTCTTGGCGAGTAAGTGTCAGACCCATCTTAGTCGGGTATTTTTTATCAGACTCACCAAAGAAGCGGCGTATGTGCAATGTAGTCGTACCTCTGAAGGATGAGACAAAGACTGCCTTGACGCCGTCCCCCACGGGTCGAACGGTTTCACCACCACGAGTCATGTAGACGGAGTTAGCTGGTACAGTCTTGAGTTCTGTAGTCATCTTCGGTTCACGGTGTGCGACTGGTCTCAGCCACGGGTTTATATACCAGTCGTTGAGCCACGTATAAACTGGTTTCAACGAGCCATAACCAGAAGCAGTCGACCTACATTAAGGTTTGTGGTAACAGGTGGTTAACCTTTATTAAAAGATGACTAATCGACCCACAATCCGGTCATTGACCCGTTGTTTATTTGAAAACGCCTGCAGAATACGTGGCATACTCCACCCTCGACATTTCCGCTTGAGAAAATAGATAGCGTACAGGCCACAGGTGTTACTTAGTACATCTTGTAAGACCCGGGTGTTGTACATTAACTGGTCTGACTGAGTACTTCTCAATAAACTTGCTTATGTCAGCGTGTAAGGGTGGTAGCCCAAACGAATCAAAGTATTCACATTTGCCTAACCCATCGTAATACAGCGCGATCCAGTGGGACCCAGGTTGATCACTGGGGTCAGTGTTTATCACCAAAGCAGCTGGTTTAGTTCTATCTATTTGTGTAGGTAACTGATCACGAGCACATACTCTGACCTGGACCAGTCGAACATATCTATCCGCTAGAAGTAGACTGGTAATCTGTTCTGTGTCCATTATGAAGCATAATCTGTTAGCACTTGCCTGGTCTTGGATATTTCAATTATCCCGTCGTGCTCGGCGCAGACGATAACTTGTAATGGTTCTGGGGTGGGTGTGTTGAACTTAAATTCCAGGGTTAGGGGACCAGCCCTCGGCATCTCAAACTGATCTCCGTCCAGTAAACTGGGACTCAGGTCAAAGGCATACAGCGTATACCCATGTTTATATTGCATATAGTCAATGGAATTACCGGCGTCCTTGCCCACCAGACCCATGGCTAGATTAGTGCCAAAGAAGGCTCGTACGTATTGATTACGTTCATAGTCCATCGTTAACGGCTTGCTGGTGGCAGATCGCCCATCGACTGTTACGTTCAGATACGTCAGCCCAAAGGTTTGAAAATTATAAGGATTAGCTTTGAAAGTACCGTTGAAGGCGGCTGATGTTATTAGGCCAACCACGATACGGGTGGGTGTTTGACTCATAAACAGATTATCTTGAGTGTGAGATAACATCCCTTGGGGGATAGCTAATGTTTTCAAGCGCCACACGCTTGATCGGTAGCTTCATATTGGCTCTCATCAAGGCTTTCTCATGGGCGAGAGCGACGGCTGGATTTAGTTTGGCTTTACGAACCACCAGCGTGGCATGTGTTATAACGGATGAATAAGCCAAGGTGTCGTCGGGGGCCATTAGGTTAAAGGTAGCTTTCGATGGAGTCAGCTTAATTTTCACATCCACACCGTTTATCATGTAACGGTCTTGCGCAAAGATATCGACGTGTAGTCGACCCATCATATCTATTTCTTGGCTCTCACTGGCTAGTTGTCGTCGGGTGTTTCGACCTTTGTTGTTATCGCCTTGAGTCTCATCGAGAAATTTAGCTGTATCGTAGTAATAGAGGGCGGCTGAGAGATGACTCTTCTTGGCTTCTTCCCCATGATTCAGTGTGGCTTCCAGATAGGCTCTATATGGGTATGTGTTCTCACTCGGGGTGATTAGCGTGTCGTTGAGTGAGACATCCACTTGTGAAAACAGACTGTGTAAGTAATAGTTGACGGGGGCCACTTCGGCTGTGGGTGGCAGTTTATCGCCGTTGGGTAGTGTGACTTTAGCTCTGATGTGTAAGAAGGTATTATATAAGTCTAGATACTCTTCACTGGCGCCAGATATAGCAAATTCTATAGGTGCGCCTGGTGCTAGAGATGCGAGCGGGTGTATCTCCACACACTGCCCCTCTTCTACGGCCGTTGTTGTCGGCGGCACGCTAAACAGATCCAAACCAGAATGCAGACACTCACACGAGTTGGGATGAATCAGAGCCATCATGCGAAGATATCCGAATACTTCTTCTTATGAGACCGATTAGGACCAGCACTTAGTTTTATACGTTTACTCGGCTCACCAGGTGGCGCTGGTCGTCTTTTTCTTCTAATACCGCTACCCGATTGGCTAACATGATCGGCTGCGCCTTGCAGTAAACGCTGACCGGCTTGTTTGGCGTGGTCTTTAAAGGCTTCTCCAACGTTCCTACCAGCTAGAGCGTCTTGGGCCACTTTCAAGCCTGTACCGAGACCTTCTCGGAGTAAGGCCTTACCACCTGTCTTTAACCAGGGTAGAATTGTGCGACCAAGTCCACTGAAGAAACTGCCGATACCACGACCTCTCTGACTCCTGCCACCCACAAACACTGGCATGCCATGGCCAGCTTGGTTGCAGTAAAAGTCCTCATACATTTTGGGACTTCGACGTAACGCCACGTATTTCACCATTACTCTAGGTCTGAATGTTTCCGCGTGCGAAAATGTAACGTCAGCACTGAAGTTCCGCTGGTGAATGAGATCGTTGTCCCCGTCTCAGTGGTTAAAAGGATCTCCACCATGTCGAAAGAATACCGACTCAGTGGCACATAGTGTGGTTTGTCATAGATGCGAAATACCGAGGCTGAGCGCTGGTCCAAGATCGGGACAGTCCTTAGTAGTGGGACCATGGCGTCTCCGACTGGTCTCGCGGCTATGAGATCGCAATAGACGTAGACATTTTGAAGGTCATTATTCAGTTCTACCACCACCTCGCCTTCCATTAGAGGGTTGGCGTCCGTCACCTTGCCAGAGGGAAAACCTAAAATGTTTCTCAATCTCTCGCTAAATTTAACAGTGGCCCCCGGTTCGAATAGTTTCACGAGGGCTCTCTTCAAGGCCTTGTTATAATAGAATCTGACTCGCACCTTGTCATCAATCTCTTTCACTAACCGATCAGGACGTGCCCTTGTCACGCTCTTCCTCCCCTTTCACTAGTCGATTCAGTTCCTCTATAAAACCAGCTGGTGAGCTGTACATACCCGAGGGACACACCACTCTTATGGGATGTTTCCCCTGGGGTGGTATGTATATGAACCACACTTCATTCTCTAACACATTGCAGTAGTAGTTGGGAAACTGAATTTCGGCCAAACCCACTTCGTATTGTTTGGTCACATCAATAGTCTGCGGCAACTTGACGAAAAAGTGACCCGGGTTGTTGTTGGGAAACATATTCGGTGAAGCATTGCTCGGTAATGTCACGTAGAAGCTCATAGTTTAGGGTTAGGTAGCATGTAACCCAGACAACTACTCATTAGCGCAATCCACAGCTTAGCCCTCAGATGCTTCGGCGCTGCCGCGACTCAGATTGAATAGTGATACGCCGATAACGGTGTATATAACGACCATCTGACAGAAGAAGACAATCTCTGTTCGCGGCACCCGTTGACCAAAAAACGACCAGAACGAGGTTCTTTCGCTGGGTGGGTTATTTTGTGGGCGCAGTACAGTAGTTTCAGCAATGTCTTCAGTCCATTAGCCTCGGTATCTAGTTAGGTCTGAGACCCAGCTGTTGAATGACGAATTATACCCGAACCATTTCACTAAATACTCTTTACCACCACCTCTCCTTCGTCTTTCTTGTAAGACGGTTTCAACTCGATACACTTGTTTATCTCCGACTGGTTGGATCTCTTCTCTATAGAATGATCCTCGTAGTTCTTCGCCCGAATCGTCTTTTAGCACTGGTCTGGTTTATACGACTGACGGTAAACAATTCTTCTGTCCACGACGGCACATAGCCCTTTTTAAAAGGTTGTTTGGGTTGTGCCAGTCTGACTCGGTCCCCTTCTGTAAAATGTACTTTTCTTGACCCGTCGGGGTTTTGGTACAAGTTATGCCACACCTCTTCTTGATTAGTATAGTTGACTTGTCGGGGGGCCATGCGAATACTTCTGTGATATGAACCGTTGTAGTTGTGGATCAGTTTATCTATGACGTCGACATAGCGCAGTGTATTAGTCTTGGTGAAATACCGCCACATTTTTTCTTTCAGCGTCCGGTTGAATCTTTCCACTATAGAGGCCTTAACATCTTCATTCTCGGTGGTAAAGAAATGCACACCTCGGTCTTTCAGAAAGTTTAGGAAGGTCTGGTTGACAAATTCCGACCCTTTGTCGGTCTGAAAGTTTACCGGTTGTCTATCACCAAAGATTTTACTCACAACCTCCACCAGCGCTTTCCCCGTTTTCTTCTGGATCGGGATGGCCCAGGCATATTTACTAAACACATCGATGCAGGTCACTAGATACGACAACCCATCGTTGTATCTTTGTAATTGGCGCATATCTATCAAGTCGGCTTGAAACTGTTGATTTATCCCACCGGTTATGGTCTGACGTCTTTGAAAACGCCGACGGATCGGTTTATGCAAAGTATACGTGTCCTGATGGTGTAACCATTTCTCTATTTGCTTAGCGTTCAGTTTAGAATTTCTTTTTAAGGCGGCGGCCCCGCCATAGGCTCCCGGTTGTTGGGGATCGTAGTAATACTTTCTTAATTGCGCGGCCATTTTTCCCATTTGGGCGTAGTTAACTTACTCGGCTTCTTCTTTCGTCTCAGCTTATACGCTGGAGTGGTCTCAACTACTTGACTCTTGGGTGTTATTGGTGTATGGGTAGTTACTTGACTCTTGGGTTCGCTTACTTGAATAGGTTGACTAGGTGTCTCGGTTATTTGACGAGTGGTCTCAGGTGCAGTGCTGACTTCGGGTTTTTGTTCTTTGATATCCACTAGGCCTAAAGGCTTGTGTCTGTACTGATCTAGTCGATTCAGATATCGCTGCAAGGTTTGTTGGTATACTACGGGCTTTTTCACGAGGTGGCAGATCTTCACTCTCCAGGACTTGGCGCATTTGTTGGTCCAAGTCACGCAGGCTATCGTTTAGTGTGTCGGGTGGTGTATAGGGTCTTTCTAACAGGCGAGGGTCGATCAGGAGCATTTTCTTGGCCATTACAAACCCACGAGGCCTTTCAACACATTTAAAATTGGGCCGAGTAAGGCACCTATGAAACCACCTTGTTGCAGGATCTGTTTCCTTTTCTTGAGCGACAGTTTCTTACCCGTGAGCGCTCTCAGACTGTTTTTGTGTCGCTGCAGCCGGCGCTTCTGACTCGGTGTCAGGGGAACATTCCCTTTTAAGACATTGTGACAGCATTCACATATTGATTGGACGAGCTCCGGGGATGCCGTTTTAATTACGGCTTTTACGGCGGCTGGCTTTGCCTCACCCAGAAACCGCAGCATGGGCCCGTGACGTTTCACTCGATTGGACATATTACTTGGGGACGTAGACAACTTGGTGCTGGTCAGGAAATATACGACTGCGTAAACGGAGCTGATCCGGTGTTTCCTGTCGAAGGTCGAATAACAAATACCCGTGTGGCGTCGATGTCGCGTCTTTAAAACTATCTTGGACATATGACACGCGGCCTGGGTACATCTGTTTGGCCAGGTTGGTAATTTGTGATCCGTCTCGAGGATTTTTAAACACTACTAGGTAATGCGAATTCAGACTGATAGTTCTTTGTTCTTTGTTCTTACCAAAAAGGTTCTGGACTATATACATGACACTGAGATTACGATGATGACTACCCTTGGTAAACAGTTTGGTCACTCTATCATCTGTCTCGGACATTAAGTCATCTATAACCACTAACCGCCGTCTATCCCCAGACCATTTTTCCACGTCGGGCAGTCCCTCGTTAAATTGAATACCCTTCATAGTCTCGTACATGGGTTGCCACTCTCCGTAGCACCATATAACCTCCTCTGGAATCGGGTCGACCATGTCTGGGAGATGGGCCAGAAACTGTTGTACAAAGACGGATTTACCACAACCTGTTGGTCCCGCAATCATCGAGGTAAACGGATGTTTCCATCTAGGATCCATGATTACGAATGATCACCTACCTACTTATGCAACGTATTTTATGGGGTTCGAACCCGCGACCGCGCCCGCCCCTCTGCTCGCTCGACCGCCCCGCGCGCCTATGATTGTCTTTTAATTTAATTTAATTTTTTTTCTAAAATTAGTTAAAATATTATACACAAACTCAGTTATCTGCCCTTAGAAAAACACGTCTTTTATTAGAATTATCGACCCTTACATATGACCTAAATACCCTACCTACCCTACCCTACTCAACCCAACCCAGCTCCGAGACCGAAAAGGATTGGGGTCAATCCTTAGAGGTCAATCCTGAAAATATACTTAGTTACCCGCTAACGTACTACTCATATCTGCTCTGGTTGCTGTAGAACATTGACTGTTCTTGCAACCATGCCACGTATCCCACAATCCGGTAAGTCTATAATCAAAAGCGGTGCTAGTCTCAATAAGACCGCATTACCTGTATCTGTTTGTATTTAGCACACACATTAAATAAATATGCTTGCTGCCGATTTCACGGAGAATTAAGTTTCATGTAGTTTTATCATAACAAGTGTCACACAAAAATAATGGACACAAGAAATTTACACAAGATAAGGGATTCTATATTATTCTCAATTTCAAATATGCTGCCAGTTGGCTTCGGCTAACTCGATTCTGTTGCACATATGATTTCTTCCCCGCTGCAAATTAAGCTTTCGTTTCCTACATTTAGTTCAGTGTTTTACATTATGATCATGTGCTGGTGCTCGATGTATTTCTTTTTATTTCTTTCTCTTTGTCGCTTTCAATTAGCTTCTCTCACTGGTTTCCGTGTACTTCGGCTTCCTGGTAATGAAGTCGGTGTACTTACTACATATGTCAACGTCGTAATTTTGTGGATACTTCTTCGTTCATCCGTAATTCTCATCTCTGGGTCGTTGAATCGTCAAGATCTTCCACTGCTAACTGTTCTGTGGGTTGTAGAGTCGCCAAGATCTTCCACTGCTCCCTATCCTCATCTGTAGGTCGTAGAGCCGTCAACATCGTCCGCTTCTTCTCGTCTTCATAACTGGGTCGTAGAGTGGCCGAGATCTTCCACTGCCTCCATGTCCTCATAGGTGGATCGTAGTTCTTCAATATTTCCCATTGATCAATCGCATCTTGAATTATAATTTCCAGTATCCTTATCCTCTCTCCAAAACAAAAAGCAGGCATCATCAAGATAAATGGAATACCTTTACCCAAAAACAAACAATCTCATATACCACGGAGTCACATTTTTGCGACAGGCTGAAATGGAGAAAGTACACCAACAAGGCAGAATTTAAAATAAAAAAAAAACAGCAGGTTGAAGATGCCCATCCTGAGTAAACTAACTGGAATCCCCATAGTAAAATAGGAGAGGATGGGGAAGACACAGGCACTGAGATACAAAGATGCTAATACGTGCAGAAAAGTCACTCACTTTATCAGACCACTCTGTTAAACATATTTTAAAACTCAAAAAAGAGCGTTTAAAAAGAATCAGTTTTAATCATCAAGACAAACGACTCTGCAGTCAAGCCACTAACCACATTTTTTCATATCCCTTACAGGACGTTACAGTCAACATCAGCATTTTTCAGCTGCTGCTGATGATGTAGTAGGCAAGATTACGCTCAGTAGTTTGCCATTGCTTTCTGAGTTCACATACCACTAAGTTACCAACGCGGCGAGAACCGCTACCGATTCTCGCACAGGTTACGTTACTCACGAGAATATACGGGATTACGGAGAAAGACGTTAACATCTAGGCCAGGGAGACAGGCCACTAAAACTAGTAGTTGAAAACTATTTTAGAACAAACCCCAAGGGGACAGAGAGAGAGAGAGAGAGAGAGAGAGAGAGAGAGAGAGAGAGAGAGAGAGAGAGAGAGAGACTACCAACACACACACACACACACACACACACACACCCAGACAAAAGAGAGAGGAGTATTTGACAAGGAAGGACAGAGTGACGAATAACACAGAACAGCCACTCTATTTTCTTGACTATGACTGGCCACAGTATCTTTCGGTCCAAGTCCACGCAGAAGGGTCAGCACAAAATAGAGTTAGAAATGGAGGAGTGGAAGTGTAATTGAATGTCCAAATAATACCGGGGGTGCAGTCTACTTCTGTTTCTCCCCTTTATCCCTCAATAAAGCATAGGGCCTCACCCAACACGCTAGGTCTCCGTAACGTTTGTTATTTTCTGCAGCCTTCTCCGCATGCTCCACGTATTGTTCATCACTGCCTCTAATTCTCTGCTCCTTGTATTGTATGTCTATTTCTATTCTATTTCTTTTGCCTTGTGGGTTCATGAGAAAGGACTTCACAGTTAGACTATTGTCATGTTTTTGATTGTGTATCCTATCCAGCGCCAGCAGTCTCTTCCCCGTGGCTTGGCTCGCGTTCATTAATCTCCACCATTTCTGTTCCACATTTTGTGGATCAATGTTTATTGATTTTATTCCTCCATGCCGCCGTCTTGGGTCATACATCATTATTTCTCTCGACTGCCTCTTCATCTTCTACAGCTGCTCTTTCCAGTCGTTACAATATTTTCCCAATGCTTTACACGCCATGACGTGTTTTGGTTACACGATGCTAGGCTGACATTTAAGGCTAATTGGTGCTCGATTGGTGAGGTGGTCAAAATCACGATCTTTACCCTTTACATTCAATGAGATTTCCTGTTGTCCAGTTTTGGGAGGTATCGACCTAGGATGGCTACGTCAATGAAAAAGTTCCCGGTGTAGAGCGTTATTCGGATATATGATCATCGGACAGGCGGCAATCTCCCTATTCATTGCACTAGCAGGTCTTCTCGACCCAGTGATGCATTTGGGATGATTTCGTGACCACACGACTTCGCTGTTGACGAGGTCTCAAAAACGAGAACCTGATAATGCTCAAGTCATCATGGCGACAAGAATGATCCTGGCTTCATCATAAATTGAGTGTCGTTTAGTCAAGAAAGTATAGGTCTTCAATTATATCCCCATTGTGCCATGATAAGTATCGAATCGGGGCCCCTTATTCTTTGTTGTACATACACACACGCGCGCACAGTCTTGGTTTCTTAATGGGGTGTCGCATCGTACAAGGGAACTGAACCCGAAGCTCACTGCTGTACCAACGAAACGTTCTGATAAGCTAAATAACGTTACAGGTGTCATTATGTTTCTTCTTTCTTCCGGAATAAGACGCTCTTGAGTTACTTTTTTTTTTTTTTTTTACCGCGGAATTGCTAAACGTTCTCTTGAGGGCGGATGCATTTTGCTGTATCATGGTATTTGTTGACCGGTTCACTTTTCCGGTGTAGCATTGCAGGACATTCCACAGTCCCTCTAAGAGGGTCTCCGCGGTGAAATGCAGTGTACCGCAGTTATATAAATGTTATTTGTTCGTTTTACGGCTCCGTCATTTGGTTCATGAGAGCAGTTTTTACAGAGACCCCTTCGGGGGTCTCTTGGAACTAGTGAGCTCGTGCTCTGTGCGACGCTTTCGGCTGGTCGCTGTGTGGTAAGATGATTAAGTCGTATATGATAGAACCCGGTACAATAAGGTCGAACCTCTTGCCTTTAACACATTTTATCATTGTATTCCCCCCCACCCCCCCCCCCCCCACCCCGTCCCAATCCCTTGTGCGTCTATTATAATCCCCAGGTTTATACCCCTATCTTCTCAGGTAAAATATACTAAATCTTGATGCTTGGACCTCAAGGTGAGACATCCCATCTAGTCCATGCAAAATATACTAAATCTTGATGCCTGGACCTCAAGGTGAGACATCCCATCTAGTCCAGGCAGAGTACACGAAATCTTGATGCTTGGACCTCAGGGTGAGACATTCCATCTAGTCCAGGCAGAGGATACGAAATCGTGATGCTTGTACCTCAAGGTGAGACATCCCATGTGGTCCAGGCAGAATATACGACATCGTGATGCTTGGACCTCAAGGTGAGAAATCCCATCTAGTCCAGGCAGAATATACGACATCTTGATGCTTGGACCTCAAGGTGAGGGTATCCCCACCATTCAAGGAGACTTTCAATGTTGGCAAACATAGAAAGTGATCTGGTTCTGGCTTACTCTACGAGTTACCACATCCTGCATGTGCATGCTTAGCTTCTTCCATATTTTAAGCCTCTCATGATATCCCAGTCAAGTATACGCAATAACAGTATTAAGTTCACACTTGTCATACACTAAGAATTGTTGATAAAAATATAGATAACTGTACTGATGAAACAGAGTAATGATAAACGACAGCGACCTACCTGAAGCAACAGAAACATCAACACAACTTCACATCGAAAGTGCTGCGTCGACATTCTGTAAGGAAATATACAGAAAAACACACATAATAAAAATATGAAACATAGACATCGTACAATACTAAGTAATTCTAAAAATTCCACTCTTTTCAATGTAATTCACATCTTTCTTCACTATACGTCATACTCATCATTTTCTGAAAGAGGTAATTCTCAACATTCTTCTCTTTTCGATATAATTCACGCCATTCTCCTTCTGCGAAGTAATTCTCATTGCTCTCAAAAAGAGAACATTCTCAACATGTTTCTTTACACGAAGTAATTCTCAACATTCTTCATTATACGAGGTAATTCTCATCATTCTTCTCTATACGAGGTAATTCTCAACATTCTTCTTTATACGAGGTAATTCTCATCATTCTTCTCTATACGAGGTAATTCTCAACATTCTTCTTTATACGAGGTAATTCTCATAATTCTTCTCCATACGAGGTAATTCTCATCATTCTTCTCCATACGAGGTAATTCTCATAATTCTTCTCTATACGAGGTAATTGTCAACATTCTTCTAAAAAAAACACAAACCCCCGTCTCTAGTTTCTTTATCAACATTTATTGTCCAGCATTCGCATCCATGCAGACGAGCGTGTCCAACATAAATATTTAGCCCAAAGAGGTGGTGTCAGATTACACCCTTCTTTCCCCCTCCCCCACAAAAGAAAATAAAGCACCACACCCCCCCCCCCCCCCCCCCCCAGCCCTCCCTCCCCCAACTTCTAAATCCCAAACTCTAATTCTGAAACCAAGAAAACCGCAGATAAATAAAACACTGGGCCAATATAGTTGGGAACCGCGTTGGGTAGTGAGTGGCTGGACGCTCGCCTGAAGCAGGTGTGTGATCATGGGTTGGATCCGCGTCAAAGCGATTTCGAAATTTGAACCTTTTCCTCGGCTGGACGAGTGGCTAGAATGCCGGGATTCTCCTTCGGGAGACCCGGGTTCGAATCCTCGGTAAGGTGTGGAGTTTTTTTATGTCATGGAAACAAAGAAAACTCTAACCTGCACAGTTCGTTGAGCCTGCACTAGCCAGGCGGCCTTAATTCCTCAGACTCAAAGACACCCTGCCATACACCGCAAGGTACTATATTGACAGTAAATGACAGTTAAATGACAGTGCCATGGTCCCCCCAGGTCGATCCAGCCTACAATGGGTACAAAGAAATGTCTCGTGGAGTAAAGTATTTCTTCTCAATTGAGTATTGGCACCATGTTGGTAGGGCGAATGCTCTATCCACTACGATATTGCGTCTCATCACTGTACAAACACACTAACTGCGTTTTACCTCAACACCATACAAACATATTAATTGTTGCTTGACTCAACACTCTCCAAACAGATTAACTAACTGTTTTAAACCACTGCAACATTTTCAGACATTTTCCTGGACATATTTTGAAGTCCAAGAATAACATCCGGCACAGCCAAGCTAGAGTGGCCGTGACATTGCATTGCATGCCAACTAATTATAGGCCGTGCTTCTTTTTCCGGAATTCCATTGTGAGCAGATAACTCTAACGAAGTGTGTACGTTGAGTATTATAAGCAAGGTATTTCTTCTATACTGCAGACATCACCAATCACTTCAAGCTGTTTAAAGGTACCTCTAAATAAAGTTAGGCTTCCCTTTTCATGTTCTATAATTACAAAAGAAAATATCATTTTCTTTTACATTCAGATAATTAGTCACATTTAGACACCAAGATGAAATTACCGGTAACGGAAGCGGGGTGTTTTTAGAATAGAAACTGTCGACCCAAAAGCAGATGGGAAACTCTAGAATTCGACACACTGTTTAATATGTCACATTATTGCACTTGTTTTTCCATAGTTGTTTTTCAACGAGTTTATGTGGTTTGGGAAATAGTGAGACGAGTAGTTTCATAAATCCCCCACATACCGAGGCGAGAATTCGAAATCAGCCTAGGGCCATTTGAAACGAGACCACTATGCGATGTTTCCATGCTATGATGATGCAGTTCAGAAACCAAAGGCAAACTACAATACTAAACTTGTCTAGTAAATAACAAAAATCAGTTATTGCTAGGGCTGACTGTAAAGAACAAGCAACTGACTTTAACTTTCATTCGGATAATTAGAAACATTTAAGACACGATTATCAAATTTCCGAAAACGAGATAACGAAAATGGGGTGTTTCTAGAAGGAACAGTTTATATTCGGAATTTTAAGTAGATAGCATTTTCGCACTTGTTTTTCCATGGTTAACGAGAGAACATGATTGTCAAAAATCTCATTAGTCCGAAATGGGTTGAAAGTTAATGATAAGACTAATCTGAGACCATGGAAAAAAGGTGGGGGGAAGTGTGTGTGTGTGTGGGGGGGAGGGGGGGGGGGGGGTTATCAACTGTCAAACGTTATTGTCAAACATCAGTCGGAGAAAGGTTTCGGAAGTTAAAGGTTAGCCCAGTCTGGGAGGAAATAATCAACTGTCAACCAGGAAGTGACGATGTCTTTCAATTTCCGCAGCTGAGAATCACCTCGTATAAATAAAGAATGATGATAATTACCTCGTATAAATAAGATTGTTGAGAATTACCTCGTATAGAAATGCATGTAGAGAATTTTCTCTTTTTGAGAACGATGAGAATCACTTAGCATAAAGACGAATGACGTGGATTGTATCGGAAAGAGAAGAATAATAAAAATTACCTCGTATAGTGAAAAAAAAAGATGTGACTTACATCGAAAAGAGTGGAATGTTGCAATATTATTTTGATTTTCCGGTTATTAAATGTTCCAACACTGCCAGATCTAGAAATCTGATGGACTGCCAGGTTGACCCAGCATAAAATGGGTGCAAGGAAGTGTCTAGGGAAGTAAAGGCGGCAGGCGTGATACTGACCACATCACTCACCGAGTGCTGATTGGTCTATACAAATGTGGGTCTAGCACCATATGGGCAATACTTCTTAAGGCGCATAAAAGTGTCATTTACGTGTACTTATATAGCGTAATAATTACAAATTATGCCTTCACCCATTTACTGGCTTATTGCTGGGTATCTGGAAATACCGATATGATTACGTAGAAGAGATATAAAGCGCCTACCTATCGACAACACCGGCTGGTATGCCAGTCTGTTTGCTCGACTTTGCAACGTTCTAGTGCCTGTACCAGTCGCTGATGTCTGAATCTGGTGATTATTCGGTATGAAGCCCAATATCATAAGAAAGTGAACTTTCACTAACACTTTAGTTACAAGGTAATAAAGTTAGTTGCTTGGCCCTTACATGGCGTTGAACTCAACTTCAAAATTTGAGGCTGTTTTACTTTTGCAATTTATACTGCAATTTTAATGATCAATAGTTTACCAATGCTTTCCGAACTACCGACGATCAAAACATCGAAATCAACACAAAGTGATCTGTTTCCCAGTTGTCTGTATCTGATTTGGATATCAAGTAACAAAGTCTCATTTTATGCCATCATCGTATGTTGGGTATAAAGTGCTAGGCCCATATTATCTTGACCAAAGGACAAACGATATGTTAAATATTATGTCAGCCATCTTACGTTCCAATGTTCCGGTACGACGCTGGGTCTACCCCGGGAACGTGTCATCACGACAAAGTGTGGATTTGGTGGGGATGAGCGTAGGCATGAGATGGGTAAAACTCAGTCGGACTGAACCGACTATTACAATACTGTGAAAAAATAGTATTTCCGTCCTTGTTTTACCGGAGTTTAAGGGAAGGAAAGAATAGTAACCCACTGTATGTACCGTATATATTGAAGGAGGCGACGAATGAAGGTTGAGCATGGGACTGGCCATACCATAGCAACATTTTAGCTACAAAATCTAACCAACCATGAACAAGTCTAAAACATAAAGAAAAGAAAAAAAGAAAGAATAATGTCACGATTCAGAGACAGCCGCAAGGTGTCCGGATATCAGATGTTCTTCCTTTCTTCCAGGGGAATTTCCAGAATGTGCACGTGGAATGTTAGAACTATGTACTGAAAAATAAAACAATGAGAAAACTTGTGAATTATATACACAGAAAGATAGAAAGGCAGTTGCCGAAAGTTACATGGCAAAAGAAATAGAGGAAGACCTAAAAGCACACGCATAAGAGAAGAAGATATATGAATGACAATGTGGAGGACACGAACAAATCGGTATGGGATAGCCAAGGATAGGACGACTTCACTTGTGTTTGTTGATGGTCTATGGCTCAATGAGGGTCAAAGGACGAAAGAAGAAAAATAAGAAGTGCTTGGTACACAACGCCATCGCGTTTTTTTCCTCAAATGGTAATTTTATATTTTTCTTCTATCAGTTGAGTCTCAGGCTTCAAGGCTAGTTCTGTCAAGACAGTTCTGGTAACAAATGTCTGATCTTGAAATTTGATTAACAGTAGGCGGTGTATTTCTACCTATTTCCGTCAATACATCTCACATTATCACAGTGATTTCCCGGCTGAGTGCAGTCTGCTGACACACATTAGGTTTCACGTGGTGATGTATGCCTCGCTCCCAGCGGTGAGATACGCTATTTCCTGAAACTAACGGCTTCACGCAGGGCTTCCTCTAGTTCACTAGTTGGTTTTCGTGACTTTATCAAATTGTTCTGTGCCAGGACCAATAAAGTTCGCTGATTGTAAGATCAATGTTAATGGTAAAGTTGTCAGGAGCTTCGGTTGTTTACATTAGAGGGACTGTTCCTTCCTATAGTTTTGATGACGTGAGTGATCTCTGGGGCGTTTTATACTACCGGGTTATGGGCTTTATAGCGGAAACGCACTTTTATAAACCATTACTTAATGCCTTACCTACGTCATGCTAGTGCCGACGCCAGACATTTCGTTACAAAAAGTATCAAGAGGCTGCATGTGGCTTCTGTCATCATCATGGTGTGCCTGCAAAGTAGTGTAGGCGTTGATGTCTCTCCGCACATCCCGAGACCTGGTGTTGTGAGTCAACTTTATTAATGATATATCTCCATACGATCGTCATAGACCATCAAGGGAGTCTCCGTGCTGAAGTGCTTACGCCGTCTGCCTCGCGCTCCGAAAGTCGTGAGTTCAATCCGTGCTACGTCGTTCGGTTTATGAGTGCACTTCTCTCGGAGACTCGTGGGGGTCATCACTGGAGCTACGCAGTTCGTACTCAGTGCGAAGATTTCGACAGGACGCACTACGGAAAGAAACCGAACCATATACAATAAAATCTGGTGCAAGGAAGTCGATTCTCTTTCTTTTAAAATCCTTTTTTTAAATCTTAGACCATCAAATACCATTCTCTCTGTCTATATCTTCGTCTCCTACCGCTGGTTTTTACCGAGCCACAGCCGAGTGGCTAGAACGCATGATTCTTCTTCGGGGGACCCGTGTTCGAATCCTCGGTAAGGTGTGGGATTTTTTTTCTGTCGGAGGCAAAAAGAAAATCCTAACCTGTACAGTTCGCGGAGACTGCACTAGCCAGGCGGCCTTAATTTCCTCAGGCTCAAAGACACCCTGCCATACACCGCAAGGTACTATATTGGCAGTAAATGACAGATTTTATTACAGTCAAGATAATGTTCAATGCCTCTCCTCTCATTATATAATAACACCAGAACAAGCTATTTGTCACTATCTAATAGATGTATATAATGTTATACTTTCATTAGCTTCTTCCAGGCAATCGTTGCTGGCTACTGTAATCATCCAAGATATTCACAATATTCATTTAAGAAACCACATCTCTATTTTCTCCAATCTCTTCCTATTTATTTCGTTCGTATTCACTGTTGCACAAAAGAACAGGTTCGATACAACATTTCAGTATTTTACAGAATGTTCGTGAATTTGTGTAAAGTATAATGATGCATAGTATCGAAGTACTGTATAATGATTTTGAACATGTCAATCTTTCGTTCTAACTTTGTAATAACGCATTCTGGGGAATATATTGTGGTGTTCCCTCTTCGACAACCATATCTACACAGGTTTTTTGTGATGTCTACCTTTGATAGCGATGTCCGACTGGCTAGACAAATGAACATCATGTTTTGTTCCTTTGCAAAGCTGGCCAGTTTTCTTTTGGACTAGGTTAATTTAATTATGTTGTTTTAAACGTCTTCTTCACTCGCTCTCAGATAACCACTTCTACTATCTTATTAAGTTGATAGTTAGGTCCTCATGTCAATAGATAGTGCTCTTTCACTGGGCTCGGTTTGGCTATATTGTCACTCTGCACCTCTGTTGGAGAGATATGTAGTTGAGTTGACTCAAGAACAGACATCTCAGCAATTCCGTCCTAATCTTCAACAGCCAGCGAAAGATCCCATTACTTATGGTACCAGTTGTATTCTGATTGTACAGACAAGAAAGAATACCATGACAGGAGAAGACAACCAACAAGGAACTATTACAAAGACTGGATTAACTAAGACATTACTAAATGAGATCAAGGTACGACAAGTAAGGTTCTTGGGCCATGTAAAAGACACTGTTCTTGTTTTGAGACGTATTAGAGGGAAACATGGAGTGGAAGCGGGCGTCAGGCAAACAACTCTGCGTGAGTGGACCGAGAAAGTATCAGAAAGGATATTGAAAAAATCATTAAGCCACCTATAAAGGCGGAGATGGCTCTTGCTGATTATTGCATTTACACCAACAATTCACTTTTTAGTCCCTTTGAGTCAAAATTTAGATATATCATGTCTATTATTATGTCCGAAGATGGATTATTATATTTATGTATGGCTTTCAGATGAGTATCATATATATAATGCATTTCCCCGCCTTCAACATATGTAAGTGTACTGTTTACACAATACAACGAGCAAAACGAATGGCGTAGCACACAAGAAAAGGGAGATCGCCCAGAACAGAAATGACATGTTACGGCACGAATGGGTGCAGACGACATATGGTGAAGGGTGAAATGAATAATTCTGTAGGATGAGGTGGGGGGAAGGGGGGAATTGACAGAGTAAAGATACGTTATCACTTGAGAACTTGAGAGATACCGCAGCCTCGATGTGAAATGCTAACGTTTGGCACACTGTTAGATTATGACATAATAAGGTGTAGCTGTCAGTTCATTTCCTCTAATAATTCATAACTGAGAACAATGCCTTTTGTGTTACCGGTCTCATTAAGGAGGCAAAGAATAGTAACATTGTAAACTATCATACATGTCATAGAAGGCGACTAAGGAGGGTTGGCGAGTTGATAATAAGAACGATAACTGTGCTGTCTATTTGACAGAACTGTATGTGGGCGTTCTTTCATGGAATGGTTTGAAAACGTTAACACTACTGCATTGATATCTCTGTTGTTTTGGTGGGTGTACAAATGAAACAAAACACAATGGCGACGTATAAGGACTCCATGCAGCAGCACTCATAATTTCACGAGATTTTTCGCTTTCGTAAAGGATCGCTTTCATTATACATAAATGGTCTCTGTCTCCTCCCATTGATCACTCTTCGAAAAAAATCTGCACCGTGCACAAATTCCGTGTCACAAAAAGGACGTAAATGTATACATAGCAGAATTACACCAGCTATAAATATCCCCACAGGAAATACATGAACTTCTATTTGCAGACGATCACTGCCTGTTTTACAGCGACGAGGGCAGACTGCAAAATCATATTAATAGTCTGAGTTCAACATGCAGCAGATACAATATGAGTATAAATACATCCAAAACCGAAGTAATGCAAGTTATCAGATTTACTAGTCCACTTAGTATACACATAAACAGCACATCTCTTAAATAAGTTAAAGACTTCAAATATCTTGGAAGTATGATCACGGAAGATGGCAGACTGGACAGAGGAATCGAAATCACATGTCACAAAGGAAGTGCAATTACATATAAACTATAATCAATACTGAAACATCACCATGCCCGCAAAACGACAGATAATAAACAACATATTCACATCAACCCTATGCTGCCAATCTCAAACATGGATATAATCCAAATCACACTTTCGCAAAATCAACACCTGCGAGATGAGAAGCTTCAGGAGAGCTGCCAACTTAACAATCCGAGACCGAGTAAGAAAAGTTGTTATCAGACAGACAGTAGGATCAACACCTTGTGCCACATTTATTGAAAGACAGAAGATCAAGTGGTTTTGCCATCTCGTTAGAATACAACACCATTAACAACAATATAGTAGCAACACCATCTGCGACGAGAGCAAGAAAATGTTCGAGAAGAAAATGGATTGACGACATCAAAGACACAGTACAATCACACGGAATGACACTATCCAATACCACCCATCGGCGCTGGAGCTGAATTATTCTTCCCCACGACACTTGACGGCAAAAGTGAAAGTTGATGATGATGATGATGATGATGATGATGATGATGATGATGATGATGATGATGATGATGATGATGATGATGATGATGATGATGAATGAACATTGGTTTATGAGTAATTTTCTACTATTTGTAATTTATAGCAGACAGCGGCCTGTCCGGCCTGCTCTATTCTATTGCCAACAATGGATTTAACGTGCGCAAAATCATACGTGACCTCAAAGTTTGTCGCCCTTTTCCGAGAAGGCTTGTCGCCCAGTCTCCTACCACCTGATCAATAAAGGCGAGCAGTCAAACTGACTGGATAACACGGGTTTAAAGACAAGGGGATCGACTTCATTGCACCAGGTTTAATCCTACATGTCTCGGTCGGTTCCCTACAGGGCCTGCCGAAAGCATCGGACAAAACACGAATCCCATTGCTCCAGCGACGGATCCCAGGAGTCTCCGAGAAACTTGCGAACCCCACGACGTAGGCCAGAATCGAACCCACAACCTTCGAATCGCGAGGCAGATGGCGTAATCACATCACCATTAACTGGATAAAACCTCCATTCGTAGCCACACGGCTAGTATCAAAAGCTGAACAGGTTCAAGTCAAACCATTGGAGCACAAGCTGTGATGTCATCTGGAACTGACACGTTGGAATCTAGTGTGCCAACAGCTTTAACTCTTCCAGTTGTCTAATGTGTCAATTTTAATCTATTTAATTCCTCTGTGTCATCTGGAAATGCCAGTCAGTGCGTGTGAACGCATTTTTTGTGGTTTTCTCTGATGGTCTCCCCGTGTTCAAGACAATACAGGAGAACCTGATAACACATTAGATGCCAACCTCACACTGACACACAAGCATTCACACTCGGGCACGGCAGAAATAGCATATTACATTACCCGCCATCATCGACTCTATAGTATCTCTCCTTTGTTATGCTTAATTAAAGGGGGAAGCTGTCTTAGAACTTCTGAAATTAGCCAGTCTAGCAGGCATAGACGCAAACAGCTGAGTAAACTAGCATGTCCTAGTGCAGACTGAACTTAACTAGACCACTTATCTGTGACCTCACACAGTGATCCTCAAACGGATTCTTCTCCACTACTTTCAAAAGGAAAATATGCTGTTATAACAGTAGTCAGTTGTGCGCGTGTTAGAATCATTCAGCAGTCGGATCCGGGCATGCACATTGTGGCCGTAAACATCAAGATATCCAACTTGGTATGTTAGGAGCAACATCATCGTAGTGGGTCAACATGAGTAATCAGTTCACAGGAATTCATCGGCTTTCACAGAAACCAAGGATAGAAGCAGAGATAAGATACAATAGACAATAGAAAAACTGACAGATGCAGACACATCGCGATTAGAACCTGTCACCACCAATGGTATATATTATGTTTTTAATTTACCTAATTGTAACTGCTTAAAATTAGGTTGGGATAGTGGAATGCCAGTTGCTTTCGCCTACCGACCTGGTAATCTTGTGTTCAAATCCAAGGAGATGTGAAATTTGTATGTAACCACACAATGTCATAACCGATGTCGTTTCATCAAATTATATATATATATATATATATATATATATATATATATATATATATATATATATATATATATATACTGGCACCTTGCCGTCTTGACAGACGATAGTTTGTTACATTGTGCTTCAAAAAGACAATAACTACAACCCATGGCAGTAGTAATTGCGACTTATAAGGCCTATTCGCGCTGCAAATGTTCGTCCAGAGTGGATGCATGTGAACACATGGCCATTTCCACCATCAAGCACTATCTTACGTCTCGCACGCTCGGTGTGTGACTTATCTGCAATCATTTCCTTCTTTGTCGTTATTTTATTTCTGATATTTGTCCTCCATGCAACAATTCAACGGCAACTTGCTCCCAATGTGCATTATCAATGTCTGTATAAATCATGTCCCGCTTACACACATCTTTGTATCGCAGTAGAGGCCGACCCTGAGATCTCCTACTCATCCATCTGTAATTCACCAAAAAAGATGTACTTTGGTATTCTACCACCATCCATCCTTCTAACGCGTCCTATCCATCTAAGTCTACGAAGACTGAGCATGGAACAAACCGTCACACAAACTTGTCTTTCCAATACTTCATTCAGTAATGGTGATTTTGTCATGCCACTTAATACCAAGTATTCTTCGCAGACACCGCATATGAAAGCTGTTTAAACGTTTCTCTTGATGAGAGTAAGTTGACCAGGCTTCACTGCCATAAAGAAGAGTACTAAGGACACAGGCTTGATAGACAAGTACTTTTGTTTTGGCAGTAAGTTTCCTGTTCTCCCAGTCTCTATTTGTTAACCTGTTCATTGTTGTTGTTGCCTTACCAATCCTGATTTTGATTTCCTGATATAGGGATAATATGTTACTTGCCTCTGATCCTAGATATGTGAAATGGTCCACTATCTCCAGTTTGGCGTCATCAATAAAGATTGATGGTACCCCATGTGCACATTGTGACATAATCTGTGTCTTCTTTTTGCTAATTGTTAAACCAAATTCAGAACAAACATTGGAGAATGCAGATAGTAGACGCTGTAATTCTTTTTTTCAGAGTGGGTCGTAACTGCAGCATCATCTGCAAAAAGCAACTCTCTGATCAGTACCCTCCTTATTTTGGTTTTGGCCTTCAGTCTCTGAGCATTTTAGAGGCCGCCATCTGAGCGTGAGTGAATGTATATACCACCATCATGATCACGAAAGGTATATTTCAGTAGAAGCGAAAAGTATATTCCAAAGAGGGTGGGAGCTAGTACACAACCTTGCTTAACTCCACTCTTGATTTCAAATTCTTCAGAAGTTGCACCATCAAACTTGATTATACCCTTCATGCCTGTGTGGAACGATTCCACAATGGACAGAAGAGTTGGTGGGCAGCCAATCTTCTTTAGTGCCTTGAACAGACCCTCACTGACTGAACAAATAAAAAGCCTTTGTGAGCTCGATGAAGGCATTAAACGGTGGTTGATTCTGTTCACGACATTTTTCTTGCATTTGTCGCAATGAGAATATCATATCAATGGTGGACCGGTTCTGTCGGAAGCCCACTATGATTCGGGGTAGACTTGATCTCCTAGGACTTGAAGTCTGCGCAGAACAATTCTGGCAAATACTTTCCCAACAATACACAGACGTGAGATACCCCTATAGTTTAAAATGATATCAGAACATATTATAAACGGTCAGGCATCCCTCCTCCAATGTCGCCTGATGGAGAAGATATTAAACTAGCACAATATGCCATAAAATACAGCAATGGCTAATACGCTGGCTTACCATCAGGTGGTCACATGTTCGAAAACCCATCCAGTTTACATTCAGTAGTTTGCCATTGCTTTCTGAACGACCGGCGCCCATACCATTTCGTATAAAAACCAACGCAAGGCGATTTAATATAGATTTATCAAATAATACTACGGACACGGCCAGGTTACCAGCAGGAAAGTACTGCCATAACTATGGTGCAGAAATCCGGGCAATCAAGTTAGCAAAAGAGAAATTATTAAATACCAACAATCATGGTACACAGCATGTGGTGCTATTGACAGATGCAAAATCAGTACTTGCGTTGCTCCTGTCTGGGAATTTGCCAGTACTACGGAAACTACTTTCGGAACTATGCAACCAGCATACGGTCACCAGTACAGTGAATGCCATCTTACCGTGGTGTGCCCAGGAAACCACACAGTTGAACGACTAACTAAAAAAGGAGCAATAGAAGAACAACCTGATGTACTTTTTACAAACTACATAAAGAAAAATAAAGAGATAAAATCAATCAGAAATCCACCAACATCAGAAGATTACCATGTTATGGGCAGACCAGAACAAATCATTATTCTAAGCCTCAGAACAGACACAATAGATTACGCAACCACGTGTATACAAAATTCAAGATTGGCGAATAAGCCATGTGCACATGTGGACTGACGATGCAGACAGAAGATCTCATACTCCAAGACTGTCCAAAATACTATATATTTAGGCAAACCTTCTGGCCTCAAGACACAACAGTGGAAGATAATCTCTGTGGATCACTGAGTGAACTAACAGAGACAGTTAAATTCATACAAGAGACAACATTAAAGATATAGACACATTTCAAGCGAACGAAAGAAGAAGAAGAAGTACCCGACAAATTATGTGCTCCATATTACGCCGGCCGACTTTACTTCTCATGCCATTTTCTGGCATCCATTTTAGTTTGAGTTTGACTTGTCAACCCAGGTCAGTTTAGTCTGAGTTCGACTTGACAACCCAAGTCAGTTTAGTCTGAGTTCGGCTTGTCAACCCAGGTCAGTTTAGTCTGAGTTCGACTTGTCAATCCAGGTCAGTTTAGTCTGAGTTCGACTTGTCAACCCACGTCAGTTTAGTCTGAGTTCGACTTGTCAATCCAGGTCAGTTTAGTCTGAGTTCGGCTTGTCAATCCAGGTCAGTTTAGTCTGAGTTCGGCTTGTCAACCCAAGTCAGTTTAGTCTGAGTTCGTCTTGTCTACCCACGTCAGTTTATTCTGACTTCGGCTTGTCAACCCAGGCCAGTTTAGTCTGAGTTCGGCTTGTCAACCCAGGTCAGTTTAGTCTGAGTTCGGCTTGTCAACCCACGTCAGTTTATTCTGACTTCGGCTTGTCAACCCAGGTCAGTTTAGTCTGAGTTCGGCTTGTCAACCCAGGTCAGTTTAGTCTGAGTTCGGCTTGTCAACCCAGGTCAGTTTAGTCTGAGTTCGGCTTGTCAACCCAGGTCAGTTTAGTCTAAGTTCGGATTGTCAACCTAGGTCAGTTTAGTCTGAGTTCGGCTTGTCAACCCAGGTCAGTTTATTCTGACTTCGGCTTGTCAACCCAGGTCAGTTTAGTCTGAGTTCGGCTTGTCAACCCACGTCAGTTTAGTCTGAGTTCGTCTTGTCAACTCACGTCAGTTTATTCTGACTTCGGCTTGTCAACCCACGTCAGTTTAGTCTGAGTTCGTCTTGTCAACCCACGTCAGTTTATTCTGACCTCGGCTTGTCAACCCACGTCAGTTTAGTCTGAGTTCGTCTTGTCAACCCACGTCAGTTTATTCTGACTTCGGCTTGTCAACCCAGGCCAGTTTAGTCTGAGTTCGGCTTGTCAACCCAGGTCAGTTTAGTCTGAGTTCGGCTTGTCAACCCAGGTCAGTTTAGTCTGAGTTCGGCTTGTCAACCCAAGTCAGTTTAGTCTGAGTTCGTCTTGTCAACCCACGTCAGTTTATTCTGACTTCGGCTTGTCAACCCAGGTCAGTTTAGTCTGAGTTCGGCTTGTCAACCCAGGTCAGTTCAGTCTGAGTTCTGCTTGTCAACCCAGGTCAGATTAAACAATTCGCCAGGGACACAACTGTCTGAGTTCGGCTTGTCAACCCAGGTCAGATTAAACCATTCGCCAGGGACACAACTGTCTGAGTTCGGCTTGTCAACCCAGGTCAGTTTAAACAATTCGCGAGGGACACAACTGTCTGGGGTCGGCTTGCCAACCCAGGTCAGTTTAAGCAATTCAACCAATTCAACAATTAAACAGGGACACAACTGGATTTCGTGACACAACAGATGTATTCACGGGATGTCTAGAAATTGTATTGTACAAAAGATACTTAGTCACAAAATCAAAAGTTTGCGACAGAAACAAATTTAACATTCCTTGCCATGTGGATGGACAGACATTCAGCAAGGGATAATAACTTAGACACAGGGCAGACAGCTTAGATAAACAGCCAAGCGTGCAGACAGACAGACAAGCAAACTTTTTTGTACTTGTAAATCTGATGTCAATGCATTTACAGACTACCATGGTCCTATTACAGCTGCGCGAGATTCGGCAGCGGATCGTTTCGCGTTGGTTACTTACGGAGTATGTGAGCCGGTCGGTCAGAGAGCAATGGCAAACTACTGACCGTAATCTTGCCAAGAACATCAACAGCCGCTGAAAAATGCTGCTGTTGACTGCAACGTCCTGTAAGGAATATGCAACTTTTAAAAAAATGGTCCTGTTAACCAAGTGTACCGATGCTCCTAGTGATAGAAATGAGCACAAGTCGCCTACATCAACTGTCGATGAGCGACAACTCTTCCATATTACAATGTGTAGGCATTTATGCTACATAAGGATTTGTATTCCAAATGTGGCGATTTCATTTGTGTTAGATGTTGACCACTTTACAGCCTCAGCACCTGGTTATAAATGTCAACTTTGTGATTTGGAGTTCAGAAAATCCCTTACCTACACTAACTGCCATATTTAATTAGGGACGGTAATTAATCTTTGCTTCAAGTTATGTGGAATATAGTACAGTAGCGTTTTAATTGCATAAAATACCTGTTGTAAACTTACCTTTCAATTGATAAACATAATAAACAGTCTAAGCAAATAACACAGGGTCATGTCGTGTTATGATTCAGAGAGGCGGTCGCATCAGGCGGATCCGTAAGGGGACTTCATCAGGGGGCGACATTTTAAACAGAAAAATACATGCAGTGTTGCCATTTTAGTGCTTTTCTCACTAAATTTAGTGCTTTTTCAAGTCATTTAGTGCGAAATTTTGTTTTTAGCGCGGCCGCGCAAATTTAGTGCTTCACAAAATTTGTTTGGTGCTTTTTGGTGCTTTTTTGGGGTGGGTAAAAATTACTTTAAAAATCATTTTGGGAACACTAAAAAGCCGAATTTGAACTGAAGCGAGGGAGTAAAACAGTCTTAGTTACGTTACCGCGCAATATTCAACTAATTTAACTCCCTTTAATACGATTTAGCTGAAAGCGAACGCCATCTTGCAGACAAGTCCAAACGTCAATACATTAGCTTGTAATCGAGTTCATAATTTTGTGGTGTCTACATTATCCTTTCATTTAAGCTTATTTGTGTTTCACCATGAGCAAGAAATATTGTCAACATTTCAGAGAACAGTGGCTCAGTGACACGAGATTTCAAAAATGGTTGTTAAAAGTAGAAGGGGATAATACTAAGTGTTTTTGCAAATATTGCAAATGTTCAATTGCAGCCAGGTTAAATGGTTTTGAGAGGCACAAGAATACAACGAAACATCAGAAAGCCGAACAACCATTCAGTACACAAAGGCAAACAACAATTGCATTTGACAAACTGAAAGATGATGTCAAAGAAACAGAAGGATGCATGTCTTTGTTATAGCTGGCCATTGTTCGCTTCGCGTTGTTGACCATTTAAGTGAACTCTGCAAGGTACACTTTGGTGACAGCAAAGTTTGCAAGAACTTTAAGCTTAGGAGAACTAAGTGCAGAGCAGTTATTTCAAATGTACTTGCACCATATTTCACAACAGACTTGACAGCTGATATTGGCAAAAGTAAATACAGCTTAGTGATTGATGAGAGCAATGACATTTCTGAAACTAAGCTACTTGGAGTAGCTATTAGGTACTATTCAGAGACAAGAAAGCAGTTTGTGGTTACTTACTTAGATTTAGTTGAACTGAGTGACTGCAATGCACAGGCAATATGCAATGCGTTAAAAGATTGTTTAAACAAGAATGGATTTGAGTTGCAAAGACTAGTTGCACTCGGCACTGACAATGCGTCTGTCATGACAGGTGTAAACAATGGAGTATATACAAAATTAACATCCGAATCTCCTCATCTGGTACTAATTAGGTGTGTGTTGTCATTCCCTTCAGCTGGCAGTGTCACAGGCTGCAGCTGCTTGTCTGCCCAGGAACATAGAGTTCATGATTAGAGAAACATATAACTGGTTTTCTCACTCAAGTCTTCGTCAAGCAAAGTACAGGGAGCTTTTTGCTTCAATAAATGATGGACAACATCCGCTGAAGATTGTTCAATTAAGCCAGACACGATGGATGTCCATTCAATCTGCCATTGTCAGAATATTGCAGCAGTGGGTCGAGCTCAGAACTCATTTTGATGTAGCAAGACTCAACGAGCGCTGTTATACAGCAGAACTTCTACATTCTATGTTTAGCGACATGAAAAAACTATGTGTATCTCATATTTCTCAAGCATATTCTCGGAGAAGTTCAAAGTGTGAATAAGAAATTCGAAGCAGATATACAGGATCCAACAAAACTACTCAGCGATCTTGTCCAGCTCATTGATTCTATCAGTTCAAAGATTGCTATTCCTGGGGAAAAAATAACAGAAAGTGATGCTATTCAAGATTATTTAGATCCTAATCCCAATCTAGGTTATGAGTTTAAGAAAGAAATAGCAGACTAAAAGTTTCCCGATGAGAAAGAAATTTGTGGAAGGTGCATCCAGTTTTTAATAGAGCTATTGACACAGCTGCGTTTACTGTACACCCGATAACGTTCGAGTGTTGCAGTCCATGTCATGTCTTAGTGGAAGTGAATGTCTACAGCCAATAAAGCCCTGTATATTGGATCTTTCTAAAATGTTTGTAGAAGATGCAGCTACTCTCACCCGCATCGATGTCCAGTGGAGAAAACTTCATCATATGCAGTGGACACAGACCTCTGACACACTTGGACTGTGGGCAGAAATAATACAGGGATGCCACCGGTGAAAATCCTGTCCAAGATCTTACAGATATTAGCTTTAACTGTGCTCATTATACCTCATTCTAATGCGGACGTGGAGCGTATTTTAGTCAGATGGGAGTTATAAAATCAAAATTGCGGAACAGACTGAGCATCAAGAGTTTGACAGCTGTTTTGACTATTAGATATGGAATGAAAAGATATGGCAAATGCTGTCATGATTATAAACTACCTAAGGATATTCTCATATATATAATGTATATAACATATAATGAATATGACCAAGTACTACAGGGGACAAATGAAAATCGTAGACTGATTAGACAAATTAGACGTAGACAGTCAAACTTTTCTGGACATGTTATGAGAAGAAATGGACTGGAGAACTTAGTGACAACTGGCAAGATCGAAGGGAACAGACCAAGAGGAAGACCGAGAGGAATATATCTGGATGGCTTGGCCACATGGCATGGACGAGACAGGAACACTGAGCTGATCCACGACTCTGGTGATCGAGTGAAATGGCGAGTCATGACCGCCCACGCTTTCCGGCATGGCACATGATTGATTGATTGAAGGATATTCTGCGAAAAATTGGATCACAGGAGGCATATGCATGGTTCTTTCAATCATCCTCCTTATCCTCATCATCGCAGGAGCAAACACAGCAGGAAATAGCTACAGAAACTGAAGAGGAGTTGTTTGACTGGGATTTGGTAGATCTGGAATAAACTTCATTCTAATATTCAGTGATAATAATAAATTATAATGTGCTACTTTATAACATTTTGAATGAATACCACCAGTGCTTGTTTTAGTGATTTCCCAAAAAAATAGTATTGCAATTTGGTGCTTTTTTGGCTCGAAAGTAGTTCTGATTGGGATTTGGCGGATCTGGAATAAACTTCATTGTAATATGAAGTGATAATAATAAATTATACTGTGCTACCTTGTTACATTTGTAATCAAAACAGTTGGTGCTTATTTTTGGTGCTTCCTAAAAAATGTTGTGCTTTTCAGTGCTTTTTTTGGGGTCGATTTTGGTGCTTTTTCATCAAAGGGAGATGGCAACACTGCAGCGGAAGCAACGGTTGTGGCGCTTAGCGACATGGTTACATACATTCCAATTCCAAAAACAAAAATTCCAAATTCAGTCTCGTCTAACCTGCTTCGTCAGCGTCGGTTATTGTTGAGAGCCGTGGTTTATGTGGGTTAATTCACCCTAATTCTTGTCTTGTGAGTCCTATCTCGGACTGGTTATGTAGCGTTTGTGTCTGTGACGTCAGCTGGGAGATCGGTCGGCGGCTATCCTTTGTGCTCGTCTGTTCTTGTGGTTTTCTTTGTTGGTGTAGGCTCCTGGCTCGTCTGGCTTGACTGGCTGCAGTCCTTATAAGGACTTTTTATTTAGTATTTTTGCCTCCTGTTCTGTGTAATGACCGTAGACGCTTTTCGGTGTTATTTAAATCCTTGCGCTTTCTTTCACTTTCGTGTGTAAGTTTTTGCTGTTTTTCAATTGCCTCCTCTCTGGTCAGCCATCTCTTCGTCTTCTATGTAGTACTCGAAGTCGGCATCAGTGTCATAGTGTAATTCCGGGTATTCTGTCGGTTTCCCCCTGAGTTTCTTGGGCTTCTTTCCTTTTGCTTCCTGTCTCCTTATGTATTCCTCGTGTCTGAGTTCCTCTTGTCTTGCTCGTTTCTTTCCTTCTTCTATGTACACCTCCATTTCCTCCCGGGTAGGTTCCCCTCCAATCCACGGTATGCCGTCGGAAGGTACCTTGATCTTCTCTTTCTTCGGCTGTCTGGTGGGATGTTGGTTTCCCCTTCGATGTTTTGGGCGTCGAGGTTCGGCTGCTTGGTTGTCTCTTGCGTCTCCGGTTCAGTTTTTTGTTGTGTTTCTTGCTGCTTCTTTGTGGTCTCTTGCATGGTTTCTGTTGGTTTGTTTTGAGTTGCTTTCATTTCAGCTTTTAGCCGCTTTCTCTCTCTCCGCTTTTATAGTGCGTAGCATTTCTTCGTTTTCCTGCTTCAACGCGGTCATCTGTTCAACTTCTCGCTTGATGTTTTGCTGGATCTCCTTTAATTCCGCCAGTAGATTCTCGTTGTCGCTGGTCGGGTTAGGCGTCAGCAGTGCCTGACTTGTTTCTTTAACTCGTCGATCTGCTTTTGAAGTTGATCTCTTTCAGTTTGTGTTATACCCGTGGCTGTCCCGCCCCTCCGCATTGCTTCCTTGAATGGTGTCTTTGTGGTGATGGCGATCTTTAAGACGTCTCTGCAGGTACGGACAGCCCAGGTATCTTGCTCCATGTTTGCCCAGGCAGTTGGCGCACTTTCTTTTGTTGTTGGGTGCTCGGAAGTCCGTGTCCAGCTTGGCCAGCGGACACTCCTTGAAGGCGTGATGATCGGCGCAGTATCAGCAGATTTCCGTGTTACTGCGACACGTTGCTCTGCTGTGGCGGGTCTTCTGACATCTGGAACATTGAGTGATTCTTGGGATGAATCTCTCTGGTTGCTGCATTCTCTTGTTGATTGATACTGTGGTCGGCATTTCGCTGCCCTCCGACGTCACTACTGCCAAGGTTGTAGGTATCTTGGAGTAGGTGAGGAGCCGCTCCGCCTTCAAGAATCTGGGTGTGGAGATTCTCTTCTCGTAGCTGCTTCAGAATTTCTTCATCTGTCAGCTCCACGGGAATCCGCTTGACAACCCATCGGACTGTTTTTGAGTCGGTGTCTCCGACTCTGGTGTCTTTCTCCTCCTTCTCTGCTGTCTTGGTTCTTGACTGTGTTGGGCTGTCGATCTTCTCCCTCGTAGTAGCTTCAGTAATAGCTGTAGTATCAGGCTCTTTGATGCAGCTAGTAGGTAGGCTCTCCACGTGGAGATAAAGCCGTCCACGTGGATACACATTCCAGTTCCAGTTCCAGTTTTCAAAAACAAAAATTCCAACTTCGTCCTCGTCTAACCTGCTTCATCAGCTGTGGTTATAATTGAGGATCGTGGTTTTTGTGGGTTTATTCACCCTAATTCTTGTCTTGTGGGTCCTATCTCGGACTGGTTATGTAGCGTTTGTGTCTGTGACGTCAGCAGTGGTCGGCGGCTATCCTTTGTGCTCTTCTGTTGTTATGGTTTTCTTTGTTGGTGTAGGCTCCTGGCTCGTCTGGCTGCAGTCCTTATAAGGACTTTTCGTGATCACACTCCAGCTGGGGGATAGGTCGGCGGCTGTCCTTTGTGCATGTTTCCTTTTGTTTTCGTTGTTTGTGCAGGCTCCAGGCTTGACTGGTTGCAGTCCTTAAAAGGACTTTTTTATTTGGTATTCTTTTGTGCATTTTCTGTAGGAGCTTTTCGACGTTTTCTCTTTCCTCCTTGGGGAAACAGTTTTCACTGTTGCGTTTGCGTATCTGCTGCCTAGCGTTTTCTTCCTCCGTGGTCAGCCATGGGATGATTTCACCGTCCTCGATATAGTACTCGAAGTCGGCCTCACAGTTGTAGTGTACTAATGGGTATATCATTGGTTTCCCCCGGAGTTTTTTAGGCTTCTTCTTTTCTTTTTCTTCCCAGCGCCTTCTGAATTCCTGGCGCTTGAGTTCCTCCTTGTCGACTGGGTATTCTGTGCCTCCTTCAGAGATCGCTTGCTGTTCAGACTCGGTCTCTTGGGTTTCTTCTTGCGGTTTTTCTGTGAGTTCTTGTGTGGCTTCTGTTGGTTTGTTATGAAAGAGTTCCATTTCAGCTCTATGCAGTTCTCTTTCGGTCTTGATAATTTGTAGGATTTCTTCGTTCTCCTTCTTTATCTCAGCCATGCGCTGAATCTCTTGTTTGATGTTGAGCTGGATTTCTTTCATGTCGGCCAGCAGCTTCTCATTATCGCTGGTCGGAGACGTTGTCAGCAGCAGTGCCTTGACTTGTTTCTTCAATTCATCTATTTGCTTTTTGAAGTTGATCTCTTTCAGCGTGTGCTATACCCGTGGCTGTCTCGCCCCTCTGCATTGTATACACTGAGTGCATTGGATACACATTGAGTGCATTGGATACACATTACGCGCCAGCAATAATTTATACGTTGTGAAGAGAAACCAGAAATCAGGTCGTCCATTGGGGGGACAGTCGTTAACATCGTGCACGGAGCTTGCAGTGTTGCAACATTGTATATATTGCATTAACAAGTACATTTTATTCACTTTTAGCAGTGGAAGTATTTGAAACTTTAGGATGTCAAATTATTGTGTTAACTGTGAATAAGTGGTGTCATTATATTAAACATTTAACAATTAATGCAACTAATTGCTTCTGTAGAAAAAAACGTTGGCGAGTTATGTCCCTTGCAAACAATAAAATGAATATTATGTTCCCATGAAAAAGAGGTATTTGTTTCCCCTTAAATTTCGCTTACCAAGTGCACAGGCCGTCGAGAGCACGCACGATAGCTAATGGTTAGCCCGTAGATCATGTAATTGAGTCCCCACTATTGCTCCCGGGTTGACTCAGCCGAAACTAAGCACCATGAAATGTTCTGGAAAGTAAAGGCGAAGTGTGCGCTATTGACCACATCACCCATTGAGTGCCAATTGTTTTACAAAAATGTGGCACTGCCAGCTGAAGGGAATGACATACACACCTAACTAGTACCAGATGAGGAGCTTCGGATTTTAATGTTGTATATACTCCTGTCGCGAAACGCAAGTGGGTCTCAGAGGGACAACACAGTACCCACTCTGTCCCACCCCGTCTCGGTGGCTAGTCCACATTTTAAGGCGGGTGAGGGGGGATTTCCGAGTTAAAAAAAAGAGTTAGGACCGTCTTCTGGGTCCTTGAGATGTTATGTATCGGGATTGTCATGAACTTCACGGGTCCCGAGAATCATCACTCAACTCTTTGAGTGTGCGTAGATCTTTTCTGTTGTAAATCGCACATTCAGATAAAACTCGGGGAATGCTGAGTTGCCTTCACTTTCGTGAGGTAATGCTCGGAGATCTTCGGCAGGTTCCGTGAGTGTGTCCTTCCGGGACCTGACACGAAGAGGCCATTCGGTAGCAAGTCATCAAGAAGGGAGGCCGCTTCTATAGCCAGCTGTATAATTGGCATCACAGGGAGCCGGAGAATGTTCTACAGCGGAAGTTGTTTCTGTTGAAGCTATCCTTTCACGGCCGTGTCCACCAGCTGTAATCTATGCAACTCTTATGGAATCAGGGATTGATCTACAGTGGTGACATTGTTGTCCTTGAGACGAGAGGCCGTGTCTTTGACCAGCTGTATCATGTTGTCACTTTGGGGATCCAGAGAGTGGACCTACAGTCCAAAGCTTGATGAACCTACCGGGTCGCTGTCTGTTGTATAGTTGTTCCTAATTTTTAATGGTAACACACTTTTATACTTGGCGTCGCTTAACTAAAGTTTGTGTTTCAGTTGGGGGTTAATTCTTGACCAGGCCGGGCGGTTGCGCCGTAGCCTGTGTTCTGACCGAGATGTACAAGTTGACCTCGGGTCAGGGGACACCAGCTGTACGTTAAGTATTGACCATGCAGGCTAGCCAGTGTAGTGAGCCTGTGTTTTGACCTAGATTAAGCGGAGGCCAGTGTTAAGCAGACAAGACGGAATGTATTGTGCAAGGCATCTCAGTGGAACAGTCTGGTTGAAGCGAATTATTAATACATTCGACGCCCTATCTCAATAATGGGGTACATGAGGGAATTATTGTTCTGACAGAAGAATTCCTCTTGAACAGCGCTTTAATTTGATTCCCTTAATGGATGAGGTGACATTAGTACGTTTCAATCATCATCAGGTGGCTTAGGAAACAAGTACTTGTCAGTCAGCCTCGTGTGACGCGCGAGAACCACATGCGTTTCTCGTTAAGGTGAAACCCAAATATGTAGGAGGCTATAAGCTGTGAAGTAATTATCGCCACATAGGCCTGTTGTTATTTAACTGGGCTTAGTCTGAAGGGGGAAAGATATCTTCACACCTACTAGGGATTTAACCTGGGCCATGTAGCTGTGGGGAGACACCCACTCATGTAACGCGTGGGTATTTCATCAGTGTTGTCTGACTCCATTCTTCCTTTGGTGAGAAAGGAATAATTGTCATGCGGGTCTATCTTTCTATTGTCTCTATACTGTCATCGGAACCAGATTGTTTGGGATGGTGGATTTGACACAATTCCTAAGCAGCCAAATGAATGTAATCATGTGATGATTGTCTTTATATACACATACACCCAAACACAACAGAAATCCAGGTATCCGAGGCAGAAAGGCGGAAAGCGACAAACACAAGAACACTAAACTCTTTTGTTGTTTGTCTGGTCTTTAATTCAGTATTTCAGGTTAGTTATCATTGCAGTCTGAGCATCTTCCATTAACCTTGGAGGTGGCATAGAATACTTACCTGAGATATCCTGATATGCTTATCTACTTTTCTGATGAGACAGATTGTGATTAAGAAAGATGATCTAGACCAGTGGTTCTCAACCGGTGTGGAATTCCCCCCTAGGGGGAAATTTTAGGGTTTCCAGGGGGGGGGGGATAAAGATCATTTCAAGATCGCATTAATACAAGAACCGATTACTTGATATTGCTTTTCCCTTCATACTTTACAGTTATGCACGTCTCATACTTCTAAAATTCATTTTATAAAGTAAGTAGACCCACAAATCACGTTTTATGTGGATGTCTAGACCTGTTTTAACATATTTACCTTCCATTTTTACGTATACTGTGTAGTGGTGGGGGATTTTTAGGTAGGAAATATGAAAGGGGGAGGGGTGACGTTCTGAAAATATGGTGAAAAGGGGGGGGGACGGGCCCAATTTTTGATAGGAAGGGGGTAATGACGTTCTGAAAATATGGTGAAGGGGGCACGGGCCAAAAAAGGTTGAGAACCACTGATCTAGACCATTACACTTAAGGATCTTCATAGGAGGTATGGAACTTTACTATCCTTAGGAAGGGACCCTGTCCTATCTACTAGATATGAGATGGTAGGGAATGTATCATCCTATCTACTATTTATCAGGGATGAGACGCTGGCTGAAATGCTACTTGACTTAAGTTCCCCTCCCCCCCCCCCTCCCCCGCGTTTCCATCCTGATTCAGGATATTGCGGTCAACACCAGCATCTTTCAGCTTTATGTTGATTCCTAGACTAGATTACGCTCATCAGCACGCCATGACTTTCTGAGTTACGGTATCCATACTCTCGTAAGTCACTGGCGCGACTCGAACCCCTTCAAGTTCTCGTGCGCTCACGTCAACCACGAGAGTATTCGGGGTTACGGAGAAAGCTGCTGACACCTCAGCCAGGGAGACCGGACTTAAGTTAGGATTACTAAATGTTGTAACCTAACCTGTCTATGAGATATGTCTGGGAGTTCAGACATATGATAGTGGTCTGAGCTCGAGGGGCTGACCACTGAGGGGAGGGAAATCTGTGCTGAAAATTGATGGAGTATGTATTATGCCACGTTATGATGGAGTTGTACACCTGTCCTGTTCTTGCTTGCAGGAATCCCTTTGCTGTTAACTGGGAGCAGTGGGCGACTGCCCTTTGCTGTGACTGATTCCTGTGTGCTGTGGCTGAGTGCGCTTTGCTGTCGGCTGGTTGCCTAGCTGCTAGTGGCCGGTTGTGGTTGACGAGTACTGTCGTCAACCTGAAGTGATCTGAGAAGTCCTTTGCTATGGGGGTGCCTATTTGCGGTTGACGAGTGCTGTGGGCTGTTGCTGTGTGGAAGAGCTCGAAGGCATCATACAGGATCAGGTGACTGTGTCATTGCCCTGTGTTTACAGACTCACATTCAATCATGCATGGACAGAACTTCCGTGGGATGATGAGATCGTCTACCAGACTACTCTCACCCAGTTTTTAATAGAGCTATTGACACAGCTGCGTTTACGTACATCCGATAACAGTTCGAGTGTTGCAGTCCATGTCATGTCTTAGTGGAAGTGAATGTCTACAGCCAATGAAGCCCTGTATATTGGATCTTGCTAAAATGTTTGTAGAAGATGCAGCTACTCTCAGCCGCATCGATTTCCAGTGGAGAAAACTTCATCATATGCAGTGGACACAGACCTCTGACACACTTGGACTGTGGGCATAAATAGCCTCACACAGGGATGCCACCGGTGAAAATCCTTTCAAAGATCTTACAGATTTAGCTTTAACTGTGCTCATTTTACCTCATTCTGTGAGGGATATGCGGGAGGGGGATGGGTCGGTTGGTGGTGTATGTATGTGTACCTTGGTGTGCGTGTGTGTGGGTAGGTGGGGGTGTGTATGTGTCCCTTGGTGCGCGTGTGTGTGGGTAGGTGTCCTGTCCTCCTTTAAAATGTCGTCCCTGGAGTGAGGAGAGTCAACACCCACATTATAATTTTTCTTTCCTATCAATATCCTGGAGAATCCACCAGCTTCCGTCCAACACACTCCATCAGCCCATGGACACCTTTTCCTATCACTCTCTCACTGTCGTACTATGCCCCCTCTCATACTTTCCCAACGCAACATACTCAACAACTCTTGCTTCTACAAATTAATAAAGAGTAATTTATTAAAAGAAAAGTGTAACGTATATGAGACGTGTATGCGAAGAAAATGTGCGTCGTGTATTATAACATAAATGTATAGGTCAGAGCACAGAGTTCAGGATCAGAGGAGTCCAGTCATCATTGCAAGGATTACACGACATCACACGAGTCAGTACAATAGACCTCACCGAAGTCGTATCCTTCTCTCCAGACATGTCCTCCTCCAGGAGCTCTGATGACCATGAGATCTGAATCCCATGTAAATATAATCCGTGGAAAATACTATTATTGTTCCTAACACAACGGTTCCTATTAGTTCTGTATTTTCACTCTTAAACAGTCAATGTATCTAGACAAAAATGGCTTGCTTTATTCACTAGATATAGTCTGAAAGTTCTGATTTCCTTGATACGTGGAACAACTACACTTCAATGTTTGGTTTCATCTAATGTGAACATCAGTTCCTACTGATCTAGTTCCACATGGGCTGAACATCCATCACTTCAGGTGTGTTAACGATTGGTATGCACTCATGTAGGATACATATACCATTAGGCTCCACCGAGCAATGTGTATTAACTTCTTCCGTTGTGAAAGTTGCTGGCCCATCTCTCTACATTATAATTTATCCGGGATCGGATTTTCCATTGATTCCGGGTTCTTCATTCCAACCAGAGGGAACCTGTAAAATAAATCATACAACTGGTGATAGCCTCCCCTTCACTGATCTCTATTAGATGATCGTGGCCATCGGCCTCGCTCAGAAAATACAGTGAACCTACTCTGTCATGGACAGATGACTCAACCCATTGGTTATCATCTGGCCAAGACAAGAAAAATAAATCAACAAACAGAATGCGGAACGCCGCCCACCAGGGACACCTACTGGAATATCCCAATTATCCCTCATTACTCAATTCTCAACTAGTAAAGCTTATCAACACTTCACTAATCTATTTTCAACTAACAGAGCTACGTATCACTCTCTAGTTTTAACAAGTCTACAGTCTATATTAATTAGAACTAATTATAATAGGTTCTACCTTAAGCAACACCGCAGTTAGATCAAATTACATCCACTCTTGCCATGACAGGCATGTGTAAAATTAAATTAACTCAATTCGTACACGGTAGACATTTTCCAATCAGAACCGCAGTGCCGAAGCACGTCCGCTAAAATCCAAGGTTTGAGTTCAACTGTCCTCTCCAATCATGGTTTTTGGCAAAACCTAAAATTGGTCACGTGACGGTATTCTTCCTGTCCACACAGGTGTTATTTGGACATATCATCCATTGTCAAGAATCCATTCTCCCTGGCTTAGTCACTGTCAGAGTTGTCATCACTTGTTTTGACATCCCCAACAAGCTAGCGAGTTACTGTATGATCCCAACAAGGGTTTCCCCAACAAGCTGCCAATCTTCTTGATGTCCGGAAACTATAAATTGACAGACGGACTGTTTTCTTCCGAGCTGAGTACTTCCGCTTTCAATCCGACCTGTTTATGAACTGTCAAAGCGATGTATGGACTCATCTCACACACTTCCCCTACACATCTGCAGCTGTTAACTTTGCCCGACCTGTGATGGCTGACATCCGATTGCAACCAGGATCCGACGGGTTCCATCTGTATTCGAATGTTGACAAACTGTCAAAGCGATGCAGGGATTTGTCTCACTCACCACCGAGTGTTCCCAATCCGTCGACCAGATGTAAACACGTGCAGTTACATTTTCTGGATTTGTTGAAACAACCTCTGGCCTCGACCATGCCGCTAATTCAGATCGCCTTTTATTCTCATCACTGGTTAAATCATGTTGGACTATTATGTGACAGTAGGTGGGGGTGTTGTGTGGGTGGGGTGATGTATGGATAGGTGGGAGATGGGCCTCATAACATGGTAATTAGCCTTGTTTATGTTTACAACATTCATTTCACAATGTTTATTTTTCTTCCTATGTAAATGTATAATGCTCTTGATGAACGAAAGACGAGTGATTGGAAGGGCCGAATGTAAGACGGGCCTGCGCGCCCAATTTGTGACCCTAATAAAGTTGATTTGATTTGATTTCATTTCATTCTAATGCGGACGTGGAGCCAGTTTCAGTCAGATGGGAGTTATAAAATCAAAATTGCGGAACAGACTGAGTGTCACGGAACTGCTGAGAATTCACCTAGCAAAACTCCCAAAAGTCCAATTCCCCTTTTTCAGTAGAACAGCCGATCTAGTCGAAGGGATACAACCGAGGTATTAATGTACCCCACGCAAGGGCGATTGGTGGCCCTTGTCTTCTAGGCTGTTCGTGTGAGACAAGCTCAACCCAACCAGTTCCGCTAACGCATGCGCAAGAACCGTCTCAGAACAAAGAGAGGCTCAGTTGAGATCCGGCCGTGGGAGCAAGACGTTGTGTTTGAACGACTGTGTTAATTCGTAAATGGGAAAGAGGAAGCCAGTGTCTTGCTGTTTATCAAAGAAAACTGACAGAACGTCCAGTGTTGGGACGGGAGCTCCTCAATTCTGAATACACAGTTTGTCGTAAGGTACGTGAAACATATTTAGATAAATAATGTGTGTCGTTACCGCGTTGAACCGAAGCTGGTCGACCGCATGTCCCGCCCGGCGCACAAAGGTCAGTCAGGGGTGAACCTGTGGGCTTGTGTTTTAACTTAACACTGCAGGCTAGTGAACACGATGGATTGTAGGCCTGTTTTTGCGTTACAATTGTACAAGTACGTGAATGCGTGTTATTGCCGCTACAAGTAGTTATAGACATTTCGGACAGGCCCAATAGTGTTAGTAGTCCGAGTTCACTCCTGGGCGGCCTTAGAACTCTAACGTAGTCGACACAAACGGAAGTTGGCGAAGGCGTTGTAGAACATAGGTCGAGTGAGGTATCAGGGAACTCGGCCAAACTAGACGAAACCCATGCGAAGGTCGCCGGACGTGTCGAAGGTCATTCGAAGGACATTGCGGGTGTCTAAGTTCGAATTCTTTGGTGTGGCGACCACTGGCTTGGCTGGACTTTCCTCTTACTCTTTATGTTATTGGTTGCCGTAACGGAACACCATCTTGATAGGCAGTTGGTTCCCGAGAGGTTGACACTGGAGAAACTGGGGAATGCGACAGAGCTGGTCACAGCCAGCTGAACACCGTTCCAAATGCTCTGACCTTAACTAGGGGAGGAGGGAACGGGATGTGGACTTCCGCTACAGGGGGATTTCCCTGTATAATCTATTACATTCCTGGATCAGAGCTAGAGCTCCAGGAGACCTGGTGTATAGTAGGTAATCCTAAAATCGAACCAGGGAGAGGGGGCTACCTCCGAGGGAGGGGAATTCGGTGGTCACCGGCTCTCCTTCAGAGCCAGTCTGTCTCTAGGTACCTTTAACCTACTAACCTGGTATATTGTGTCCTTAGAAGTTTTTTAGGACAGAAGGATTTCGCCGACACCATGACCAGATACACAGCCCTACCTTGGGCGGGTTCGAGACGGAGGACGGTTCAGCCAGCACTTGTTAGGACCCAGACCCAGTTCAGTTTTGGCAGTGGATCCTGGTCTGTGAGGCTGCCGGCCGGGTCATGGCGACACCGGCCTATACTGAGTACACATAGGTAACGTGTACCTCTGGGGGTAAGTCTGTGTCACGATATTCACACATGGTGTTATCTTTGGCAGGTTCTACTTTCTGAGAGACGTACATGACGGGACCAGAGGAAGATGACTTGGTGAAGGCTGCTAAATGGCTGGCTTACCTATGTGACGTGAAGTGAGGCTTCTACACCACACCACGTGCCGGGAAGTCACGACGCCACAGTCCAGTCCCGTCTCAACCGCTAAATGATCTTCAGTCAGTCCACCAAGTATTATGATGGCTACACACGGGCGAGTATCGTGTCCTCTTGTCTGTGATAAATTTTGACATTGGGACCCACTAGCCAAACGGGTAGAGAAGAACTACATTACCCTTTATTTCATGATGGCCTGGTGTTCCGGGAACAGTCTACCATGTAGGAATATGAACATTTGTGACATTCCTTACCGGGTCACGCGCTACCAGTACTGACTCTGAGTGACAGAGTCAACTTAAACTGTGCCAACTTTCTGTGCTGATAGGCCCAGTTATACCCATCCTGATCCCATTAGAGACCACCATCTGGTTCCAGAACTTTGACATTGTTACATTGTGTTAAATGTTATGGTGGCTTCTTAGGACCGTTGTCTAGCACAGGCCTTACCAGTGAAGCTTGAAGGACAGGCCTTCAGAACTTCTACAGGGATGTTAGTCCGGAGTCATCACGTACCACCGCAACTTGGAGTCACCACATTGAAGTGCTAGTCATTCCAGTTGAGACTACCCTCGGCAGAGACATTCCACGCTACGTGTGCAGATGAGTGACCTCTTTAACCTTGTGGTATCGTACCCAGTGTACAGTGATGAGTGAGACGGCCTGAGACTAATCCAGATAGCCATTTCTTCTATCTCCTGGCGGGGGCCAGGATTCTCTCATGAACATTCCCCTTGTGGATAATCCTCTTGTACATTATATCATCTAGTCATTATGTGTAGACACCAGAGTCGTGTCATCTGTTCTGGATGAGAGGGGAAAAAGGTATTGTCCAGCGGTTGATAGGGAGAGAGACAGGAATCCAAGGGCTGGTGGGGTCTGTAGACTGAGATTTATTGTATTCCCAGAGTGCATCTATCCCGTTATTAAGATGTAATAGTATGCTTCCCTCACCCCAGGAAAAACTACGACATTATTTGGGGGCCCGTCCGGGATATTGATGAGACAGCTCTGGTGATTATGGTTAGGACATTTCATTCCTAGTATCTCTATTCAGGTTTACATAGGTCTTTGGTCCTGTTTCTTCTCTTGACAAAGACAGATTGACTTGTGGTGTGTTGTGACGTCATATATAGTGTAGATAGATTAGAGTTGAGTTCTGACTATCTGTATATTGCACGGTTGAGTATACACTAACACTACTAACACCCACTCCTTAACTATGGCCTCTGGCAAACTAAATATGGCCGAAGTGCAGGCAACAGGTGAAGGAATGGGCCTGAAAGGTGATGCACTGTTGCAATATATACAAGAGGTGGAAAGAGACTTCCGGCAGGAAGAAAGAGAGAGAAGAAAGCGTGAAGCGGACCTGGAGGATAGAAAGTTAGCCTTGGAGGGAAAGAAATTAGAAGCTCAGCAAGCAGCTAAAAAGTTAGAAGCTGAGCAAAAGAAGTTCGACTCTGAACAAGAAGCGAGGAGACTTGAGCGAGAGCATGAGTACCGTATGCGGGAACTCGAGCTCAGGGCACAATCAAGTAGGGATTCTGAGGGAGCAGTAGGAGGGTCTTCACTCCCTGGTTCACCTACCTTAGGTCGACATGGTTATCATGCCATGAAGTTTCCTCTACCGATTTTTGAGGAAGATAAGGAAAAGATCGACCAGTTCTTACAAAAGTTCGAGGCTATGTCTGTCGCCATGGGTCTCGATAGAGACAAGTGGTGTCTGAAACTGTCCCAGGGATTGCGCGGAACCGCTTACGAGGTCTATTCGCGTTTACCGGCGGGTCACGAGAATAATTATGCCGAACTGAAGGCAGCGCTGTTGAAACGGTTCGAGATGACGTCGCATACTTACCGCAAGAAGTTTCGAGAAGCGAAACGAGAGCCGAGTGAGTTATTTGCTGCGTACGGCGAGCGTCTTAGATCCTACCTCCATAAATGGATGGACTTAGCTCAGTTCGCACACGATTACGACAGTCTCGAAGAACTGATGATCGTCGACCAGATGCGGAAGCATATGTCGAAACCGCTCAAAGAGTTCTTGGGAGAACAAGGGGCGGAAAGATTAGAGGTAGTAGCCAAAATGGCAGAACGATTCGTCGAGGTGCATGGTGAAGGTGGGGAAACCCATCCCTCCATGGGTAAAAGTCAGGACAAGACTGACAGAAAGAAATTGAAGAACTCTCATGCCAAGAATGTAGAACCTTATGAGAAATCCTCTGACCAGAGTCCAGAGAAGTCGAAAGATGGGAGCAAGAAGCCACATAACTCTCCACCGAAACGGAAGTGGAGTGAGAAGTGGTGTTCGATTTGCCAGTCACCCTCGCACAATACCAGGGACTGCAGATCGAAGGCTAAGAGCTCACACTTCGCGGCCTGCCTAGTGGCTCCAAAGGCGGTTGCCACCGAAAAGGTCGAGGTCGGCGAAGAGACTCTGGATCAAGAGAGGCCACCTGTGGTCGAACTGATCGAAGTCAACGGCCAGCAGGTTGAGTGTCTCTATGACACTGGCCTAGACGGGGAAGCCGTCATTGCCGCCAGTCTAGTGAGACCAGACCAACTCACTGGGGAAAGCATCGAGATACAGCCGGCTATGAAGAGTGCGGTAGCCATGACGTTACCAATCGCTAACGTAGAGATTAGGTCGAGATACGTCACGGGCATCATCCCAGCCGCGGTATTACTCGATCCCCTATATCCCGTGATTCTGGGGAGTAAATATGTATTTCTAGGGGTGCCGAAGAAGCCAATCCACCTAGGCGACATACATACCTGCGCCCACACGGGAAAGACGAGGCAAACACAACCAGCTCGAAAACCCAGCTAGGGGGTTTGCGCACGGCCCAGGGCGAAGACGCGACACTACGTCCGTGCTACAAGAAGCTGCAGAAAAGTGCTGACCCACCGCAACGGGACCAGTACTATCTGAAGAATCGGCTGCTCTACCGGAGGGCCGGAAGGGGAGATGAACTGCATGGGCAGTTGGTGGTCCCGCAGGACTACCGTCTTCCAATTCTTCAGAGGGGACACACCATATCGGGTAGTAACCTATCCGGGAATGTACATATGGGTGTCAGAGCGACGCTGCAGCGAATTTCCGGTCATTATTACTGGCCACGAATGACTGGCGATGTACGCCGGTTAGTAAAGTCATGCCCAGAGTGCCAGAAGGCTACACCCACAGATCGGACTAAGACTAGATTAGGTCTTAAGGTGGGAGATAGAGTATTATTGTGGGGTCCAAGCAGGACCAATATGCTCGAGGTAGGATGGCAAGGACCTTATCCCGTGGTCAGGGTAGTGTCCAAGACCAACTACGAGATCCGGATCGGGGGAATTTTGAGAATTTTCCATGCAAATCTCCTGCGAAGAAACGAGGAGAGGTCCGGTGACAAATCTCTGCACCTGTCGGCGATGTCAGTCACTAGTAACCCAGTTTGGAAGGGGTGGGTAACGTCGGATTCGGCGCGAAATAACCTGGACTCCAACCGACGATCGACTGACTGGCCCCGCTATCGAAAGAGATGGCCAGGGAAACCCGAGTCCAGAGGGTTCTGGGAAGACTATACCGTCCATCGAGGACGATACCGCAAATCCCGAGACATGTTTGTAGGGAGACATAGCGGTAGTGACGACACTGGTACCGCCGGGAAGGGAAGATCCGTCGGTATTGCACCCCGTTGCGTACGCGAGTCGGATGGTCGTCCGGCCGAACGTAATGACTCGACGGGCAAGCGCGGTTGTCGATCACTGATATGAGACGGGCTGTCCAAGTTACTGCCCAAATTGATGGGGAGGTTGTACCTTTGAGGGTACAGGCAGACCATCAACCATTGATGTTCTTGGCGACCTCCCATAAGCTCAACGCGCGCTTGATGCGTTGGTCGTTGTTGCTTCAGCCCTACACCTTTACGGTGGAATACATTCCCGGTAAGGAGAATGTTGGGCTGACTTTCTGTCTAGGCATCCAGTCCCAGAGGCAGAGGACGAGTTTGCTAGGAGTGAACATCCAGCAGGAGACAGTCGACGCGGTCAACTCTCTTAAGAGGGGGCCTATGTCACGGAACTGCTGAGAATTCACCTAGCAAAACTCCCAAAAGTCCAATTCCCCTTTTTCAGTAGAACAGCCGATCTAGTCGAAGGGATACAACCGAGGTATTAATGTACCCCACGCAAGGGCGATTGGTGGCCCTTGTCTTCTAGGCTGTTCGTGTGAGAAAAGCTCAACCCAACCAGTTCCGCTAACGCATGCGCAAGAACCGTCTCAGGAACAAAGAGAGGCTCAGTTGAGATCCGGCCGTGGGAGCAAGACGTTGTGTTTGAACGACTGTGTTAATTCGTAAATGGGAAAGAGGAAGCCAGTGTCTTGCTGTTTATCAAAGAAAACTGACAGAATGTCCAGAGTTGGGACGGGAGCTCCTCAATTCTGAATGCACAGTTTGTCGTAAGGTACGTGAAACATATTTAGATAAATAATGTGTGTCGCTACTGCGTTGAACCGAAGCTGTTTGACCGCATGTCCCGCCCGGCGCACAAAGGTCAGTCAGGGGTGAACCTGTGGGCTTGTGTTTTAACTTAACACTGCAGGCTAGTGAACACGATGGATTGTAGGCCTGTTTTGCGTTACAATTGTACAAGTACGTGAATGCGGGTTATTGCCGCTACAAGTAGTTATAGACATTTAGGACAGGCCCAATAGTGTTAGTAGTCCGAGTTCACTCCTGGGCGGCCTTAGAACTCTAACGTAGTCGACACAAACGGAAGTTGGCGAAGGCGTTGTAGAACATAGGTCGAGTGAGGTATCAGGGAACTCGGCCAAACTAGACGAAACCCATGCGAAGGTCGCCGGACGTGTCGAAGGTCATTCGAAGGACATTGCGGGTGTCTAAGTTCGAATTCTTTGGTGTGGCGACCACTGGCTTGGCTGGACTTTCCTCTTACTCTTTATGTTATTGGTTGCCGTAACGGAACACCATCTTGATAGGCAGTTGGTTCCCGAGAGGTTGACACTGGAGAAACTGGGGAATGCGACAGAGCTGGTCACAGCCAGCTGAACACCGTTCCAAATGCTCTGACCTTAACTAGGGGAGGAGGGAACGGGATGTGGACTTCCGCTACAGGGGGATTTCCCTGTATAATCTATTACATTCCTGGATCAGAGCTAGAGCTCCAGGAGACCTGGTGTATAGTAGGTAATCCTAAAATCGAACCAGGGAGAGGGGGCTACCTCCGAGGGAGGGGAATTCGGTGGTCACCGGCTCTCCTTCAGAGCCAGTCTGTCTCTAGGTACCTTTAACCTACTAACCTGGTATATTGTGTCCTTAGAAGTTTTTTTTAGGACAGAAGGATTTCGCCGACACCATGACCAGATACACAGCCCTACCTTGGGCGGGTTCGAGACGGAGGACGGTTCAGCCAGCACCTGTTAGGACCCAGACCTAGTTCAGTTTTGGCAGTGGATCCTGGTCTGTGAGGCTGCCGGCCGGGTCATGGCGACACCGGCCTATACTGAGTACACATAGGTAACGTGTACCTCTGGGGGTAAGTCTGTGTCACGATATTCACACATGGTGTTATCTTTGGCAGGTTCTACTTTCTGAGAGACTTACATGACGGGACCAGAGGAAGATGACTTGGTGAAGGCTGCTAAATGGCTGGCTTACCTATGTGACGTGAAGTGAGGCTTCTACACCACACCACGTGCCGGGAAGTCACGACGCCACAATCCAGTCCCGTCTAAACCGCTAAATGATCTTCAGGCAGTCCACCAAGTATTATGATGGCTACACACGGGCGAGTATCGTGTCCTCTTGTCTGTGAACAGTTTTGACATTGTGACCCACTAGCCAAACGGGTAGAGAAGAACTACATTACCCTTTATTTCATGATGGCCTGGTGTTCCGGGAACAGTCTACCATGTAGGAATATGGACATTTGTGACATTCCTTACCGGGTCACGCGCTACCAGTACTGATTCTGAGTGACAGAGTCAACTTAAACTGTGCCAACTTTCTGTGCTGATAGGCCCAGTTATACCCATCCTGATCCCATTAGAGACCACCATCTGGTTCCAGAACTTTGACATTGTTACATTGTGTTAAATGTTATGGTGGCTTCTTAGGACCGTTGTCTAGCACAGGCCTTACCAGTGAAGCTTGAAGGACAGGCCTTCAGAACTTCTACAGGGATGTTAGTCCGGAGTCATCACGTACCACCGCAACTTGGAGTCACCACATTGAAGTGCTAGTCATTCCAGTTGAGACTACCCCTCGGCAGAGACATTCCACGCTACGTGTGCAGATGAGTGACCTCTTTAACCTTGTGGTATCGTACCCAGTGTACAGTGATGAGTGAGACGGCCTGAGACTAATCCAGATAGCCATTTCTTCTATCTCCTGGCGGGGGCCAGGATTCTCTCATGAACATTCCCCTTGTTGATAATCCTCTTGTACATTATATCATCTAGTCATTATGTGTAGACACCAGAGTCGTGTCATCTGTTCTGGATGAGAGGGGAAAAAGGTATTGTCCAGCGGTTGATAGGGAGAGAGACAGGAATCCAAGGGCTGGTGGGGTCTGTAGACTGAGATTTATTGTATTCCCAGAGTGCATCTATCCCGTTATTAAGATGTAATAGTATGCTTCCCTCACCCCAGGAAAAACTACGACACTGAGCATCAAGAGTTTGACAGCTGTTTTGACTATTAGATATGGAATGAAAAGATATGGCAAATGCTGTCATGATTATAAACTACCTAAGGATATTCTGCGAAAAATTGGATCACAGGAGGCATATGCATGTTTCTTTCAATCATCCTCCTCATCCTCATCATCGCAGGAGCAAACACAGCAGGAAATAGCTACAGAAACTGAAGAGGAGTTGTTTGACTGGGATTTGGCAGATCTGGAATAAACTTCATTCTAATAATCAGTGATAATAATAAATTATAATGTGCTACTTTATAACATTTTGAATGAATACCACCAGTGCTTGTTTTAGTGATTTCCCAAAAAATAGTATTGCAATTTGGTGCTTTTTTGGCTCGAAGGTAGTTCTGATTGGGATTTGGCGGATCTGGAATAAACTTCATTGTAATATGAAGTGATAATAATCAATTATACTGTGCTACCTTGTTACATTTGTAATCAAAACAGTTGGTGCTTTTTTTGGTGCTTCCTAAAAACTTTCGGTGCTTTTTAGTGCTTTTTTGGGTCGATTTTGGTGCTTTTTTCATCAAAGGGAGATGGCAACACTGAATACATGTAAGGGGAGGCATTTTGTAGACTTGCATCATACTGAGAAAATCTACTGCAGGGTACTGAAATAACACATAAAATTGCAGACATTAGAGTGGAGCAGGTACCTGCAGCCCTATGCGTGAATGCACACATAGATTTTCTACGTGAGCAGGGCCGTTGTTATGGACTTTAAAGAATAATTGACGGACTGAATATTCTGGTCTAAACATTTCATTGGCTGTTTACTACAGTTCTGTAACTTGGTTGGCTATTTGGTTTGTTGGTCGGTTAGTTAACAGGAGTTAGTTGATTACTCTTCTGGAAGACGAGTGCTAACCTAATTCTTTGAGTTTTCAGTTCCAGGTATTGGCGTTCGTGACTTTTGATCCATGAAAAAGAACATGTATTAGAACAAGGCTCGTGTAGAGTATTTCGTCATGATGTGGTACCATCCCTCGGGAATTGTGTTTCCGAGCTCTTCTTCTCCTTTCCAAGCCCAGAAATGGATAGAATGTGCACGACCGGTAGTGGAATTATATTTGCGGAGAGATTTATTCAATCAATCAATCATGTACCATGCCGGAAAGCGAGGGCGGTCATGACTCGCCATTTCACTCGATCACCAGAGTCGTGGATCCGCTCAGTGTTCCTGTCTCGTCCATGCCATGTGGCCAAGCCATCCAGGTATTTTCCTCTCGGTCTTCCTCTTGGCCTGTTCCCTTCGATCTTGCCAGTTGTCACTAAGTTCTCCAATCCATTTCTTCTCATAACATATCCAAAACATTTTGACTGTCTACGTCTAATTTCTCTAATCAATTTACGATTTTAATTTGTATCCTGTAGTACTTGGTCATTTGTTTTTCTGTCTGTCCGTGGTATTCTTTGCATTTTCCTCAGGAACCACATTTCTGCAGCCCTCAGACGTTTTTCAGCTTGGCTGCTCATTGTCCAAGTTTCACATCCATACAAAAGAACAGGCTCTATGTATCCCCTCAACACTCTTTTTCTCGTTTCAATTGACATCTTTTTATTGGTCAGAATGTTTTTCATCTTGCTAAAGGCTACTTTCGCCATGGCGATTCTTGTTCTAATCTCTTCAAGGCAGCTCCCATCAGATGTTATGACTGTACTGAGATAATTGTACCGATTCACTTGTTGAAGAATATTCGCATTTACTTGTATATTACATTGTAGTACTTCGTTCTTCCTAGTGACCACCATAACCTGTGTCTTTTTACAATTTAATTGCTAACCCCAGTTGCTCACTATGTACAACAACCGCATCTACTAATTATTGCAGATCCTGCGCATTGTCTGCAATCAATACTGTATCATCTGCATAACTAATGTTATTGATGTTTCGTCCTCCAATGCTGATTCCATTTATATCTTCTACATTTTCTGAAAATATTTTCACTGTATAGGGAAAAAAGATCTGGAGACATTACACATCCCTGCCTAACACCTCTCTTAATAGGCTGATATTGTCCCACTTCATTATCAATTTTAATGGCAGCTTGTTGTTTCCAATATATGTGTTTTATAAGTCTAATGTCTTTCCCATCAATTTGTAGATCTGCAAGCATTTCCATCATGTTGACATGTCTAACTCTATCAAAAGCCTTTGTGTAGTCAATAAAGCAAAGATGAATATCCTTGTTTACTTCTATAGCATGTTCAATAACTGTTCGCAGCATATACACAGCATTTACTGTACCCTTTCCTTCTACAAACCTACATTGTTTTCCCCTTATTTCAGGTTGTATTTTATATATATATATATATATATATTTTTTTTTTGCCCGCGTTTCCATCCTGTTTCAGGATATTGCGGTCAACACCAGCATCTTTCAGCTGTATGTTGATTCCTAGGCTAGATTACGCTCATCAGCACGCCACGACTTTCTGAGCGACCGGCTCCATACTCTCATAAGTCACTTTTGCCATTCGAACCACTGCTAATTCTCGTCGCGTCACGTGACGAGAGTATTCGGGGTTAGCGGAGAAAGCTGCTAACTCCTCGGCCATGGAGCTGGCATATATATATATATATATATATATATATATATATATATATATATATATATATATATATATATATATATATATATATATATATATATATATATATATATATATATATATATATCAATATATATCAGCGGGGAAGGAAGTCTTGAGCCTGAGCCTGAGGAATTAATTAAGGCCGACTGGTGCAGGTTATGGTTTCCTCCCCCTACCACCCCGACAAAGAAAATAAAACCCATCACGTTAGTGAGGATTGGAACCCGAGTCTTCCGAATGGGATCTCGGCGATAGCCGCTCGGCCAACCGCTCCTAAATTTTTATCGGCTGCCTGAAACCGAAATGAGCAGGCCGAATAGACAACTGTGAGGGCTAAATGTAAAATATTATACATGCAATATATATATATATATATATATATATATATATATATATATATATATATATATATATATATATATATATATATGTTGTGTGTGTGTGTGTGTTGTGTGTGTGTTGTGTGTGTGTGTGTGTGTGTGTGTCAGATACCAAATGTAAAATATTATACATGCATATATGTGTATGTATATATATATATATATATATATATATATATATATATATATATATATATATATATATATATATATATATATATATATATATATATATATAATACTAACAACACCCTTTACCAACTCATACAGAGCTTCCCCCATCTGTCGACCTCGACTTCTAACTGCATCGAACATCCCACCTTCTCATGTTTATCCCAACCTTCTCCAGAACCTCTCATTGCATAATCATAAACTGAAACAGTCACTTACAGGCTTCATAATTCATTAATATCTCTCGTTGATTTTTTAATTGCCTGTGCATTCCTTTAATCTTGAAAATCTCTTAATATTATTTGTAGTTCCTCATTTCTCAGACTCATATGGAGGAAACTGCATTATAGATAGTGAATACCTCTGTTTTGTTCTGTGTTTGAAAATAAATTCCTCTGTGATATATTCATGGCACCCATATAAACATAATTTCTCGTCACAGATTTCTAGTGTTTAAAAATTCTAATGAGGCATGATGCACGGTATATACTATTTGCTAACCTGGCGTCTGGCCTGATCAAAACTAAACATGATTTATTTAGTCAATCTTGTTTGATAAAAAAGTACAGATGGCTAAGCTTCAGCCTACATTTTAATAGGGTTCTTCTTAAGTTCTTCTTTAGTAAAATCGTAACGGATAAGAATAACATATTGCATGTCAGTGCTCGCTAAGGTCAGTACGGTGATAGAAGGTGGCGTGAACTTAAGAAATGGATAATTTGTATTAATTACCGCCAACGCACCGGCTCTGTGACGTAGGGGTTACGAACTCATTTCGTAATCCCGCATTCCGCGTTCGAAACACAGCTACGGGAGCCTTGGAAACAGACCGCCTGCGTTGGTTTCTATACAATGGTGTGAGTGCATGTCGTTTAGAAAGCAATCGCAAACTAATGAACGTATTCTTGACCAAGAATCACAAACATCCAAACACTGCTGGAGTTGACTGCTATGTCCTGTAAGGTTATGCAACTAACATTTTAACAGTAACCACCAAAGCTGTAGCTCTTCATTTAGTGTTCCTCGTGGTGCATTTTAGCTTTGCAAAAACTACCTACTTTTATCATCATTATATAGCAGTTCCATAGCAGAACGTTTCTGTCATCAGGTTCCGCTGAAGAGTGTCTGGATCTCGTGCCATTTCTGTAGCCTCATGCATTCTCATTACCAAGGAGTCTCCACTGTCCTGTGTCCATCTTCATGCTGGCTGACTCCTGTCTCTTCTTACAGGACCGTTTCCTTCCGTCGCGGTTCTCTTCCAAGCCGTTGTGACGCTTTATATGGCCAAAGTATTTCAGCTTCCGAGATATGATACTGTTGTTAATCTGCCATGTTGTCGCCAATGTTCAGAACTTGTGGAACGTCAATATTTTAAGATCCGCGAGATTCTATGATATTTTATGTAGCACTTAAGCTCAAAATCCCCCATTTTCTTTTTTAGGGATTGCGAAATATCACAGGATTGTATACGAAGCTAAACAATCTTAACGTTACACCCATCATTGAGGTGGACGGTAAGCTAGAACGTAATGCGAACTAGTCTGTGCTCCCAAAAAAGAATCCGCGCCAATGAAAAAGCCTTATCACATCGTTATGTGAGGTATCCAGCTACGTGTGCAAACCTGTAAGATTCAATACACTTATTTATGGTTTCATGACATCTATGACCCTACAACGTTATCCTATTTTCACCTGTATACATGAATGACAAGCCGTTCTGAACTGAATACATTAGAAAAATATGACAGTGGAAATTCTCAAATAATGGCAGACGTAGTATACGTTCAATAGACACATATAATAGGGAAAAGCTGAAGATTTTCAGATAGGCAATGGTTATGCCTTTTTTTATGTGCGGTAACCGTTCTCTTCCTCTATCTGTGTCTACCTTACTCAGAGCAACGACAGACACTTCTGTTACAACTATATACGTCGAGGCAATGTTTAGTTTCAAACCGGTGACAGGAGCCACAAAGCTCAACCCTTCTAGTGATTGTTTGAGACCAGTGGCTCTCAAACTTGTTAGGACTGCCACCTCCATGTAACCTCAGCAACATCCCTTGTTTTCCTAACACAATCATACCCACAAACAAAGATCATTTATGGGGATATTGAGTCTGCTGTAAATTCAAGACCAGGGTGCGCTTTCGGGTGTTTCTTAACTTTACGATCCAGCCACTACTCCAAGAGGCTGATGTCTGCTTTGAGAAGCACTAATGAAGACGGGTTTAACAGGAGTAGTGAAGCTTGAAAGAAGCATTCTTGTGAGATATTTTACAGTCGCGTGTAACATCTGGGAGACTTCAAGAACCATTCCGTAAGGCCATGACATCCAATTCTATGTCAACGACAAACGTAATGCAGCTGGACCTTATCTGAACCGCAGGTTCAGAAACCTGTGTGTGTGTGTGTGCTGCGCGCTGGGGTGTGTGTGTGTGCCCGCGCTGGGGTGTGTGTGTGCGCGCGAGCTGTGTGTGTGTGCGTACGTGCGTGTGTGTGTGTGTGTGGTATCTATATATCTGCCTATGAATGTTGAGACTCACTGTTGCAGATGGCATAGGGCTATCCCAAGATGCACCGTGGCGCGTGTGTGATCAGGAAAGCCAAATATTGTACATGTTGGCGCGAACATGTTTGCCTTACAACTGACTGTGGCCCCATAGACACGGCATGCGTGCGGAATAGAGGCCCTGCGCTAGCTTCACATGGTCTGGTCGGTGCGAACAGGAAAAGCTGCAGTCAACGCGGAATGCATTTTTGTGGGTGTGCTATTGCATTCACGTAATTAGCAATCCTTTGAGAGATGTATTTTAGCACTTCCTCCAATTGGAGACGACGTGTGCTTCTACAAAAACTCCGACGTTCAAGCTCGCTGAGAAATTACATTAGGAAAACAGAAAAAAAAACAAAGGAAGAACGGGGAGAAGGGGGAGAGAGGGAGGAAAAGAGAGAGAGAGAGAGAGAGAGAGAGAGAGAGAGGAGAGAGAGAGAGGGGGGGGGGGAGGGGGGAGGAGTGCTTGATTTAAAATTAAATAAACTGTCAACGTGCCTGTTCAGGAATAAAATTCGAACTTGATTCAACATTGATCGGTTAGAGTTTAGAGGATTAAATGTCCAACCAATTGACAACAACGTCCATTTTGTGATCATGTTCTAACTGTTTTGTGATTCGTTGATTGTACCAACTGAAAATCAGCTCTAATATTGTCCTTTTACATTCTAATTTAGCAACCTATAATGTTAAAACATTGATTTAATCTTCGTCATCATTACCATCATCACCATCATCACTATATTCTGTTTATAGTCCATGGATAATCGTCTGTTCACAGCCTTCTGTTTCGTGTACAACTGACCATCATTTCTGCAACTGATGTTCCTCCGTGTCATGATGTCAGACTGACCAGCATCTTCTCTCTTAGTCATTTTTGGTCTCTCCTTCCCTCCAACCTTCCCCTTCTTATGACTTGCCCAAAGAATGTGACCTGTCCCCTTGTGATGCGAGCAAGCACTTCTCCTTGTGAGTCAGTGTCACGGAGTGGGTTACACGTGAATAGAATTCACACCCGCATGATAGTTGTTTGGTGCGTGAAGCACGTTTTTGACCAGATTCGGGAGAAAGGAATTCTCTCCTGAAGTGGGATTGGGAGTTCGGACGCTGTCCAGGTTGGACGCGTCGTGATTGAGTGTGGCAATGGCACATTCATAGTGCCGTCTTTGTGATTTAGTTTTAATTATTTAAATGATAGTATTTTAGTAAAGAATAATACTGTGACTATGTGAAGTATTGACGTGAAAATAGATAATGAAAACTGCTCGGAGTTCTGTTGTGTTATCCGTCTAAATCTGTGACTCTCGTATGATAGCTAAAGAAAGCGAGTAAGTTATGACCAAATAACAACCATGGCGACGAGGTTACAAATAGAACCCAATAGGAAATGCGTCGCACCATGTCAGTCTGCTTCTTTCAAGATACCTTCATTGTCCTTTCTATCTGTCCACTGGGTAATGTGTGGCTGTTGATTTTCTGGTGACTGCCGCTTCCATCGACGACACACTGTATTTTCCGTGGAGGACTATTGCGTTGGCATTATTAGGGCGCCATTATGCACTGTGTACCTGTGCGGGCTGTTGGCTTGTCCAGACTCCTGTCTATTCTAATTTTCACATAGGGCAGTGAGGAGCATTTCGAGTAATATTCACTGGCACAGGAACGGATTATAATGGGGGTGAACGTTGCCGTGAAGTTGGAAGCTCAACTAACTGACTATCTATCTTGTGAACCGATATTCCACATTTAACTACCGTAATACATCTTGTGAACCAATATTCCACATTTAACTACCTTAAAACATCTTCTTCGTCATCAGTCTTTAAGTGCTCATACGAACACACACACACACACACACACACACACACACACACATACACACACACACACAAACACACACACTATATATATATCTATATATATATATATATATATATATATATTATAATATATATATAAGGGGCATTCATTTGAAATCCGTTCGTGCCGCACCGCGCGTAATTGCGTACGTTGAACATGATCATGTCATAATCATGTGATAAGTACTGACCAATGAATAAAAGAGCACGTGCTTATCGTCACATGATGCACAGGTTCTGTTTCTTACCGGTGAGAAAATGGCCGGGTTGATCCCAAATCCGTCCAAACAAGCTCAAAGAGCGGTGATTCAGTTTCTTTCATTTGAAGGATGTTGACCAGTGGATATTCATCGAAGAATGCAGGCAGCGTACGGTAACAAATGTGTGTCGAAGACAACAGTGACAGACTGGGCCCGAATGTTTCGGAAAGGCCGTCAGTTTAAGACATATCTTCGACGGCCGGGTCCAGCGCATATTGTTGCAACAGAAAAAAACCATTGACGCAGCAGTACAGATGAACCGTTGTCGAAGCATACGTTCGCTAGCGAAAAAACATTGATGTGTCAATTGGGACAATTCAAAAGGTCGTTCGAAAGAAACTGCAATACCGGAAGGTGTGCTCACGTTGGGTACCACGGATGTTGGCCAACCATCAAAAAGAGGAACGCATGGGATAGTGTTTGAACCACTTGCTGCGTTACAGAGTGGAGGATGATGCATTTCTCTTCTGCATAGTGGCAGGCGATGAATCATGGTGTCAATACTTTGAGCCGAGCAGCAAAAGAGAGAGCATGCAATGGAAGCATGCTGGATCACTAAAAGCCAAAAAAATTCAAGTTACAAGTTTCCGCTGGTAAGGTTATGCTGAGTGCATTTTTTGACCATGAAGGGCTATTGTTGGCTGACTTTAAAGAACCTGGTGTCAACATCAACTGTACCCACTACTTGCTAACACTAGACAAGCTGCCCATCAAGAACAAACGACCCGGCATGTTTTCTCGCGGTGTGATTTTGTTGCAAGATAATGCTCGTCCGCATGTCGCAAAGATTGAGCAGGAAGCACTAGCAAGAAAGAAGTGGTAAATTCTGCAACATCTAGCCTATAGTGCTGATTTGTCACCATGTGATTTTCATGTGTTCGGACATCTAAAAATAGCTCTCAAGGGGCAACGATTTCACACAGATGCAGACGTAATGAACGCAGTAAACACTTGGTTCAGTGAGCGACTACAATCCTTTTTTTGTCTACGTCATTCGCCGCGTACATAAGCAATGGGACGCTTGCCTGAATGCCTACGGCGACTTCTTCTGACCAAACCTTGGTGCATAATTCATTCAAAATGAATGCTTTGCTTAATTTCCTACCACACCTGTTAATGCTTCTATCATGCTTTTGTAATAAACAATTGGAACGGATTTCAAATGAATGAAATAATATATATATATATATATATATAATATGATATATATAGTTATCTATATATAAATATATATAAGTATATCTATATATATCCGTGTAGTGCGTTCGAATTCCCCCTCAGGAGGATGTCAATAATAACTCGGAAGTAAAAGCGGTGGCGTGATATGGACCACATCACGCCTCTATGCCGACTGTCTGTTACTAAGATATGGCTGCAATAGCACGTATAGCCTAATATTCTTAAAGTGTGTACAAAGTGTCCTCAGATCTTACATGTAGCATTTCGTGTTTCATTGCCTGTGTATTGTTTGTTTTAAAATGCCAGGCGAGCACTCATGATCTATTTTACCACCCTGATTATGATTAGATTGAAAAGATTGAATTTGTTATTTATTTAAAATTTGCTATCACAGTTCCATTCAATAACTGTTCCAGAGCATGGAGGACCGAGATCCGTGGAGATGCAGGTACACCTCAGCCAGTTGGCATGTCACAAGATGCTGATCAAAATTCCCTTGCTGGGCATTTGTGGGCTGAGAGTGGGAGGGAGGGGTAGAGGAAGTACACGTGTAACAGAGTTTAAACCACGCGAGCTTAGCAACTCCATGTTTGCCATACTTGACTTTTACATTCGTCACGCGTCAGCTTATTCTCCAGCATTGCTGCAAAAATACTTCAACAATTTGAACAAATACGAGCCTCTGAATGGCGCGAAGTCGTCGGCGGCACTGAAATACCAACACGTTGTTCGTCACTTCAAAAAATGAACATTCCTTTTCCAAACATACAAATACTGGATAAACAGATTCGGCGTAAAAACAACAGTATCTTGTCATTGAACTCATAAACGCGATAACCCGGTCACACAAACAACAAAGATATTGGAAAATCTTATCTCGTGCAAAATATTGTATTTCATTTCCTGTCAGTATCGACTGGATTGTTCAGATAGCTAACATTGCCTGGGCTGATAAGGGATTCCAGCTATCGATGTCAGCACTGCAGCAGTTAATTACTTGTACATTACCAGTATCTCGGTAATTTAAAAATACGTCGAGTTTGTTGCTTTATACAGGTTCTCGTCTTGTTGTCTCTAGTTTCTTAGCATGTTTTCCACTGTCTACCTCATTGCTGTGTCTGATTCCCTGGCCATTGCACAAAGTTTGGCTAGCTACCAGTAGTGTATGTGCGTAAATGTATTGTAACTAATCGGTTGTATATCTCAACTGACGTGTCACATGTTCCATGATTGTCAAACCTGTCAATAGACAATACAACAGACAGTCATTTAGATACGTAGACAGACTGACTAAACGAACGAACGAAAGAATTTTATTTTCAAAGTGTCACAAATTGGACACCCAGGCCTGTCTTACATTAGACAGACAGACAGACAGACAGACAGACAGACAGGCAGACAGACAGTAGACAGACAGACAGACAGACAGACAGACAGACAGACAGACAGACAGACAGACAGACAGACAGACAGACAGACAGACAGACAGGCAGGCAGGCAGGCAGGCAGGCAGCAGGCAGGCAGGCAGGCAGGCAGACAGACAGACAGACAGACAGACAGACAGACAGACAGACAGGACAGATGGCAATATCCAGTGGGTCGTCATCTGGAAGCAGTATGTTTGAATCATGGTGTGACTCTAGTTGTCTGATATTATAGTATCTAACTTATCCTCATATAACTTCTTCATTCTTTTACTTTCGTTAGTTTCTTATTTTACCGCTCATAAAGCATGTTTAAAAGTGTTCTTCATTTTCTAGTCCATGCCCTGTAAAATCGGTGATCTTTGTCGTGTACTGCCAGTCATTTCTGATACTTATGTTTCTTCATGCTACAATGTCAAACTGTTCAGTATCTTCTCTCTACCCCTGCCTCCCTTCCCCTCCAACTTTCCCGTTGTACTCCAGTTTCTCCTTCTCATGCCATGATCAACAAATGTGAGCTTCTTCCAAGATATCTTTATTTACTCCGTTATCAACGGTGTTCTCCCTGATTCTTCTATAAAACCACACATCCACAGCTTCTACTTCTCTTGCCTGCTAAAAGCCACATAATTGTTTATATTAACAGCGTATTGGATTGTTGATATCCCATGCCCTTAACACAATGTATGTAGACACATGGACATCCTGTACAATGAAATATAATATTTTTATGTGCTGTTAAACCGACAGAGTGTATCATATTTGGGGATTTCCTGACAATGTGCTCTCGTTTACACCCATGGTGGCTTGTCTATTAAGTCTAGCATAAACACACACATTATTTGCATGGCTTTATTATGAAAACCATATGTTAGCGCTGTCTTACCAGAAGTTATTTTGGCTGTACTTGTTTCATTATTTTTTCCCTTTCTTCTGCTCTCTTATTCTATAACTCAAACTTCCACCTCCTTTCTGTATGTTTTCGGTCTGTCTTTTTTTTCTTTCTTTATATTTCACTTTAATTATTTCTTTCTATCTATCTGTCTGTCGCTCGGTCGATCTTTCGGTCGGGTCGGTTGCGTCTCTTCCATATCTCTCCATCCCTCTCTCTCCTCTTTCTCTTCTATGTATCTTATCTTTATTCTTTCACCCACCATCTAACTGTATCTCTTACTCTTTATCTTTC
>JACEFZ010017974.1:0-12906 GCA_014155875.1 Cepaea nemoralis | reverse complement strand
TCCAAAAAAAGGAGAAGCAAAAGAAGAAGAAGAAGAAGAGCTATATTGAGCCAGTTCTGATATATAAAATCAAATCATAGACAATTAGCAAACAAGTGAGGAATTATGAGGAAGCTGCGAAGATGTGGTTTTACAAAAGAATAATGAAAACACCGTGGACAGACAGAGCAATGAAGATATTTTGAATGAAGTTAACTCACAAAGGAAACTGGTTGCTTGGATCAGAAGAAGAATGTCCACATTCTTTGTCATGCCATGAGAAGATGACAGCTGGAGTATGTCCTCACAAACTGAAGGTTGGAGTGAAAAAGTGTTTCATGGGAAGACAAAGAGTTAAGATACTGGGCAGTTTGACATCATGGCATGGAACAACGTTGGTATGAGAAATAATATGAAGACATGTGAGAGACAGAAGGCTATGGATAGACATGATCACAAACGCCACACTGCATAGACTATAAGAAGAAGCTTTCAGTGGGATTCCCAGCATTAAACGTTGTAACCACATATATGTTGCCTCCGATTTCTCTCTGCTCGCTTTCTTCAATGCCCATAATTCACAGACAAACAATTGTATAACATAAGTAAAGGATCCACTTTATGTGCATAAAGGCATAAAAAACATATAATGCTGGCCGCATATTTTAGTAGTCCAATCGGCATCCCGGCAGTTTATGTAATTAATATTACGCCGGCTGCCTTTATTTTCCAGAACAATTCCTGGTATCTATTTTTGGCCGGGCAGACCAGCAAGCCCATGTCAATTTTTTTTTTTAATGCGTATCGATGCGAATTTGAACGCACGAACATTGGGCCGGCGGGCAAGCGTGCTAGCCACTGCACTACCACGATTCCTATGCCATAGTATGGGCAGTATATACAGGGTGTTTGTAAAGTCTTACTTCCCTTTGTAAGTAGAATAATTTAGAAAAATTAAGTACATGACATCGTCAAAAATGTGCCAAAAAGTCATTAAATTAGTTACATTAGTCGCTGCTTTGGTCTAACACTGTTTTATGGAAACTGGAAAGTACCATTTAAGTATTCATTATAACTTATTCGTAAAATGTCTACCCGTAATGCGATGAGGAAGCTGTTTATCAGGAAATCTTGCCATAAATCTTTGAACAACCATCAGTGTGTATCGACTCCCATTTCGAAACACTTGTTCAACCAAAATAATTCTTTCTTCCGTTGATAACACCATTATGTTTGGAGTGCAAAGAATTACTCCAGCAGACGACAGCCATTCGCTGCATATTGCTTCATGATGGACCGTGGAGCACATTGTTTGATGACGACATGTTCTTCATTTTCAAAATTGTTCTACATAAAACGGGTATTGAGACTTTAGAAACACCTATTTTTGTTTGGCACCAAATAAGTTAATCTGTTCTTCTTCTTTTCATTTATAACCCACTGGAACATGGGTTGTCAACCAACTCACTTCAAATCATTTTAATATTAGCTATCTCAGAATGCTCATAACCATATGAAAACTGGCAAACCCCCATTCAGACAGCATCACAACAGAAATGATTAATGCTATAGAAGAATATGGAATAGGCACAGTTACCAGACTGCTGAATACAATATATGATACTGGAGATATACCTCATGAATTATGTAATTCTGTATTATATTGAAATCCCAAAGATATCAGGAGCCTTGTAATGTGATCAGCATCGAACAATTAGTATAATGAGTCGCATCTCGAAGATTTTGCTAAGAATGATCATGCAATTAGTTAGGAAGAAAATACAACTTGAAATAGGAGAACAATGTGGGTTTGTAAAAGAAAAGGGTACAGTAATTGCTGTGCATATGCAGAGAACATTAATTGAACGTTCTATAGAAGTAAACAAAGACCTACATCTTTGCATTATTGACTGCACAAAGGCTTTCGATAAAATGAGACATACCGACATGATAAGGATGCTTGAAGATCTACAAATTGATAGAAAAGACCCTAGACTTGTAAAAAAAACATATATTGGAAACAACAAGCTGCCATTAGAATTGATAATGAAGTAGGTCAATATCAGCCTATTAAGAGAGGTGTGAGACAGGAATGTGTAATGTCTCCAGATCTGTTTTCCCTGTAGAGTGAAAATATTTTTCAGAAATATAGAAGATATGGAAGGAATCACCATTGGGGGACGATACATCAATAACATTAGATATGCAGATGATACAGTCTTGATTGTAGACAATGAACAGGACCTGCAACATTTAGTAGATGCGGTTGTTGCACACAGTGAACAACTAGGGTTAGAATTAAATTGTAAGAAGACACAGACTATGGTCGTCACTGGGGAGAAGGAAACACCGCAATGTAATATACAAGTAAATGAGCATGTCAGAGTCTTGGGATTTAATGTGGCTCGTATCTATTTAATTCTATCCACTGAGACCTGACGTCACACACAAATCAACATCAGTCGAAGATCAGTATACATAGCGGTTTCTTAAAGATCACCGAACATGTTTAATACATTAATCTGTTTATATACATCGGTGAGTTTTAACATATCAACATATCTATAACAGTCGTCACACGCAGCAATTCAGCCGTTCATACATAACATCGCTATGGTCTCACTCCAAACTGGCCCACACAAACTGTTTCAATTATTCGTCTCACAGCGCAAACTATCAATCGTTCAATTCAGCTGTACAATCGCTCTGCAGTCTCAGACACATCCGTGCACATCCAACGCTCAGTCCAGTCTGTCCTCCTGTCCTCAGCGTTTTGCGACACGTATCCAGTCGCCCCGTGTTTTCGTGTTTCCTCCTGTTCTCCGTTGCAGGTACTCCGTCTTGACCTTCGCGTGTCCTTAACGCGGGGTTAGTCAGTCCGTCGATGATTGCTGTCTTTCAGTTAACTCATGTTAACTGTCTGTCCTTGAGCGTACTTGTCCTGTCATGTGCCGCCACTGATCTGTCCTGTCTGTCTAGCTACTAGCACTCTGACAGAGCGTATTCTTAAACAAGTGAATCGATAGTTATCTAGGAACAGTCATAACATCAGATGGGACATGCCTTGAAGAGATTAGAACAAGAATTGCCATTGCGAAGGTAGCCTTTTGCAAGATGAGAACAACGAGGCGAAATTTTGGAGAGCCTGGAGTAAAGAAACGATATAGCAGCGCTTCAGGAGACGAGACTGGGTGTTAATTCACTCCAAATAGCCGGCCTCAAATGTTATTACAACAGGCGACACCTGGGAATGGCGATGTTGATTCGAGACAGCATAGTGGCTTCAGATCTGGATATGTCTAGGTGGGACAATGACGAGATACAAATACAGGCTATCAGAGTTCAATCCAGTCTATCATTCGTGTTGGTTAATGTTTATGCTTGTAACTCGAGTGTGGATTCCCAGAGATGGCAGTGTCTGAGTGACATAATATGGCATGAGAGGAATGTCATTTTCGGCGGCGATTTCAACGCTGAAGGCAAATACTGGTTATCATTTCTTCCATCACACAGGGGGAGGAGCTCGAGGTGGCACTTGAAACCAGTGATCTTGTTTGTATCAACAGTGGCTGCGTCACAAGGACAGCAAGTCGTCCAGGTGATAATGACAGTCTTATTGACCTGGCGCTGGTTTCTCCTTCACTCACTACAGTATGTAGATGAGGTGTCCTATGGCACCATGGCAGCGACCAAAACCCTTGCAGCATATTGGTGGAGAACGGCAGAACCAGGCCGCAAAAGTCAACGGTCAAGACCTTCAAGTATGACAGTCCAGGGCAAGATGTGGCGAGTAAAATAGGGCGCAATAAGCGCAGGAATCATCATGGCAGGAGAAAAAAGCTGGGAGCAGCCACCTTAGTGGAATTGTGAGGTGGAAAAAGGCCTGGATCGATGAGCGTGGTGTTGTAAGGAAATGGCAAAACGCCAAGAAGAACAGAGTTGCCCTTCCTAGTCTTATCGTGCAGTTGAAAAGAGAGATGGACACAAAAGTTAGTTATTTCAAAAACCTGATTAAAGTCGTTAAAAATTAAAAGTGGGCAGAGTTGTGTCAAAGAATAAGCGCAGACAAGTCACTGAAATTGTTCTGGTGACTACATAAAAGCATGAATGGGGCAGTCAAGAATAAGAGTTTTCCTGACTTCCAAAGTGCTGACCTTATCTGGCAGAGGTCTGACGAGAATAAGGGCAAAGCATAACGAGATTAAGAAGGTAAAGGGCAGCAGGTTAAAAGAGGAAGGTCGTGGATGGGTCAAACCGAAGTCATTTTTCAACAGGTGTGTTCACTTGAGGACTAAGAACCTGGCGATGAGTGGCTACAAGGCCAACAGAGTTCTGTACATCCTTTTTCAGTTTGCATCCAACTAGACAGGAAATACATATAAGAAAGTCCAGCTGCTGTGGAGGCGGAAGTACAGTCTCTGATCTTCGAGAATTCTTTAGAAGATGATGCTGTCATTTACACGGATGGGTCGCTCGTCCGAGGAGTGAGAAGTTCATGGGCTTTTACGATTCAGCCCGGAGGGAAAGTTGTGAAAGAAGAGTCTGGCGCTTTTGCTTTGACCACAAGCAGCCTGACTATGGAAGTCATGGCAGTAAGTAAAGCAATAACATGGCTCGAGACACTGACATTCAATCCGGCATGTGTCCTTAGTGACTCAATGAGTATGCTCAGGAGGATAGAGATGGGTGGGTCCGAAGAGAGTGGTTGCTGTCTCTGGAGCGGTCTCGGCAGGGAAAGATTCGTTTCATCTTCATGCCAGGGCATGCGGGTGTACACGGGAATGAGCAGGCTGACAGGCTTGCATGTAGGGCTACTGATAGGCAGACATTCTGATTGCTCTACGAGAAGTAAGTTGTTCACGAGAACCAAGCAATGACTGGGAATCTACAACCATGGTCAGGCTGCGAGAACAGCAAGTTACGCTACGCAGGAAGCCAAAGACGAGTAATAAACCAACACAGAACTGGTGTCGTGAGCCGCTACACGCTGCGGGATTTGCTGAGGGGATCCGAACACTTATGGACTGAATGGTTCGATGTGCAATGAGGATGATCTGTCGACTAACTAACTAACTAATTAACTAACTAACTAACTAACTAACTAACTTTCACACAAGGTGATGGCCGTTTCTGGTCATGTTATGATACAGGAGAATTGTGAGAAGATTGCGACAACCGAAAACATACTGACTATTAAAAAGATGCCAGTTGCAACAAGAAAAAGAGTGTTGAAGTAGTACACAAAACCTGTACTTTTTTATGGATGTGAAGCGTAGATAATGAGTAGACAAGCTAAAAAATATCTAATTGCAGTGATTTCTGGGGGGAAATGCAAAGAATACCATGGACAGACAGAAAAATTAATGAACAAGTCCTACAAGAAACAAATGAAAATCGTAAACTAATTACAGAAATTAGACGTAGACAGTCAGGATTTTTAGATACATTATGAGAAGAAATAAAGTAGAAAACTTGGTGACAACTGGCGAGATTGAGGGAAGAAAGAACAGGTGAAGGCAAAAAGGTATATATCTAGGTGTCTTGGCCACATGGCATGGTCGAGACAAGAACACAGCGCCGATCCATGTCTCTGGTAATCGCGTGAGAAGGTGAAACATGATAGCCCACGCTAATCAGCATGGCACATGATAATGGTGTTATAACCGAGAAAATTGGGATGTTAGAGACTAAAGTGGACAGAAGGAGTGGACTATGGATAGTTTGACAAAGAGGCATGAAAGGCAATTGGTAGTCGAACTTATAATGTTTCAGGAGATACCTCTCGTATGGCGTAGCACAAGTCGACCAAGGTCAATGTGTCGAAGGCCTATTAGGGAATATCTGGGGAATTAAAAAGACAGCAACGAACAGGCAAAGCTACCATCCTTCATCATGCCTTCTTCAGTGATTATCACTGTTTGATTTGTCATTCACTGACAATAAATAAATAGAACCATGCATAGCTGATGTGAAATGCTGAGTATAAAGGACAGTGGTGTGATATGATCAGATCAATTTAATACCAGTCTTCGTACTGACAATCACGATGACAATGAAGACGGTGGGGAAAAAATGATTGTGCAATGACGATGATAATGATTATGATAACGATGATGATGAGAAGCAATAAATAGAAACGAAGTAAATATTCTGTTCGTTTACCTGGCCTTCCGAAACTAGCTCAAACAGACGCTTAACTGCAGATTCTGGAATGTGTGTTGTCATTCTCGTGCACGGCTCATCTGCTCGAACGAAGGCGGGAAATATTAACACAGTAAAGAATATATTTATTCCCAACATGTCTATTAACATAAGAGGTTTCAATACTATAAGTTTTAAGCTGTATGCTCAAACTTCACAACACATGCTACAACATATTATCATATATAACTCAGAAGCTCTATTCTGTGGCCTGTTGTTAAATTCTACCAATGTCTGCAGTATTTGCAGAAAACGGTGCATTTCATTGTTACATACACGTAAACTATAGATATATATTGATTATAAGCGACAGAACAGAGAGAGAAGACAATATGTTGTAGGACAAGAAAGGAATTTGAAAGCTACTATAGAAACTATTGATAGCCATTTATATATAAACAAAGCAAGGGTGCTCAAATTAAACAATTAAAGCATTTGATTTCTTTGTTTCTTGAATGTAATTTTTCAGAACGCTTATCATAAATTGAATACTCAATATCTATTTGATAGTGTATATATCAGCAGCAATCGAATAAGGTATCTGATGCCAGTTATATTATGTGATGCCACCACAAAGCTTCGGATTTCCAATAAATATATATGACACGAATATATTATATCGTGTTGGAGTCATTTATAATATTGAATTAAATGTCGAATGTATATGGGGACGAAATGTGTGTGTGTACATACCGTTATACTGGAACGTCGGCGACTGTACCTTTGGGGTAGAGACGGTCGTTAGACAACCCCGACATACTGGGATCGAAGTCAGCCTCAGACGATACCGAGGCAGATCGCTTTACGTTGGTTTTCATAAAGGTATGATCGTGGGTGGTGCAAAAAGCAACCCCTTGCTGGACTGACAGTCATGCATCACCATACTGGACCTTCATTCGCCGATAAAACTATAGTTTTCACCCCTTCACTGATCAAAAATCGGATAACAGAACGCTGCTCTACTTTGGTGCATGTCAAAAGTGGGGCGGCCATCTTTAAACGGTCCTTATGACGTCACCCTTTTAGTCTGCATTATGATGTCGAGTGCTTAACACCCTTGACACACTTAACAACAATATTGACAGGTTTCAAGACAATAGTATGGTTATTGTAATTTCTATAACACTTTTATGATTTTTCAATTGAAGCACACACCCCCCCCCCCCCCTTTTTTTCCCCCCGGGTAAATCATGAATAAACAAATTGGAAGCAATGGAGATGTGGTTCCTGTTACGAATACATTGGACTGCCAACGTAGCTAACTACGATTGCCTGGAAGATGTTAATTGAAAGTAGAACAGTATATACAGTATATATAAGATAATGACAAGCGGCAATCTTTGGTCATATAATGAGAAACGGGAGAGTGGGAAACGATGTGACGATTGGGAAGATCAGTGGGAGAAGAAGCGGGAGCAGATCGAGAATATTGACGCTGCATGGGCTGAGACAGTGTTTGCTGAAGTATCGTCACAGAGTTGACTGGGGACACCAAGGACCAAGAGTTGTGGTGATACTTGAACATCTACGCCAGTTGGTAGGGAACATGATGATGATGATGCTGACGATTGTATATGCGTTATACCCACCAGAAACGTATGAAAATATCACTTCATACTTTTTTTTTTATTTTTGCATATCCTATTTACAGAAAATCGCTGTCGACACCAGCACTTTACTTCTGTTGTTGTCTTGGCAATGTTTACGTTCATTAGTTTGCCATTGCTTTCTGAACGAACGGCTCCCATGCCAAAACGTTAAAATCCCAGCGCGACACGGTCTGCTGCCAAATCGTTAGTCGCTGTGTTTTGAACGCATGGTAAGCGGCTCACGAATCGCAGTCGCAAGACTTTAGGCCACGGCGACCGACACTTCAAACATTAGACGCTATTAATTTTTTTCGTTCGCTCGCTTTAAACACAAAGGTAGTCCTAATATATGCTACTACTTCTAGTACGCTGGAATAATTTTGCGTGTGGATTAGCTTTCCCTGTTACCAGTGTCCCTCGCCATCAGGCGAACCCACTCCGACTGTGGGGTACTAATAAATTACGTCACCAAGTCAAGGACGAAAAGTGAACATTTTAGTCCAACTGACTGGTGAAGGAGTTGAACCCTCTATCTCGGCATCAGCACACCGGAAATTTGAGAGCCAAAGCTCTTATCCATCCGGCCATGCTGATTTATAGACGATATTCATTATGTAGGTGTTTTATACTTCCGAATCACAGATAGGAAGCTTGGTGTGCCGGAGACAGACAGCCAGGTATCAATTTTCACTTGTCAACAAATATTGTCAACAAATGAATGAATTAATTAGCTACTTATTTCCTGTTATCGATCAACGTACGGATCGGTGTCTGCGGCTTAGGGGTTAATGAAATGCAGTTTCGCAATTCCCCGACATACGGGGTAGAGGGTCCGAAATCTGTTGTAGCCCATTTGGAAGCAGGTCGCTCTGCGGCCTTACAGAAAGCTGTTTATCTCTGCATTGCAATGACCAAGCTTTGGTTGATTTCCTTTGGACAGTCCCGATTTAGCGTAATATCTATCTACCTATCTATCTATCTATCTATCTATCTATCTATCTATCTATCTATCTATCTATCTATCTATCTATCTATCTATCTATCTGTCTGTCTGTCTATCTATCTATCTATCTATCTGTCTGTCTATCTATCTGTCTGTCTATCTATCTATCTATCTATCTATCTATCTATCTACCTATCCATCCATCTATATATATCTATCAATCTAATGTCAGACGGGCCTGAGCGCCCAATTCTTAACCCTTTAAACATAAAGTTTGTTCGTGCGTTATTCGTTCTGTCTGTCTGTCTGTCTGTCTGTCTGTCTGTCTGTCTGCCTGTCTGTCTGCCTGTCTGTCTGTCTGCTGTCTGTCTGTCTGTTTGTTTGTCTGTCTGTTTGTTTGTCTGTCTGTCTGTCCGTCCGTCCGTCCGTCCGTCTGTCTGTCTGTCTGTCTGTCTGTCTTTCTCTTGGTTTCTTTTTGTGTCTCTGCCTGTCTATCCGCATCCAGCATGTCTGCCTATCTACCCGCTGGCCCGTCCGTCGGTCCATTCATGCATCCAACCATCCGTCTGTCCGTCCATCCATCCATCAGTACGTTCTCCGCCCCGTCAGTTCGTCTGTCTGTTTTTCACCTTACAGTCAGTCTAACAGAATTTACCCTGCATAACTGTTAATAAAAGCCAAGTTTAAAAGAACCTTCTCTCGCTAGTGTTACAAACACAGTTCACCACCGATTGGTCAAAAGCCTTCTGCCTTGAACCAGTGTCTCCTGACTGAAAGATCAGTATCCTCATTGTTTGGTCACTCTTTCCGTAATAATAAAAGATCTAGATGCAAATTTCATTCCCCTATAAAATCGTCATTTAATTCAATATTATAAGCGATTACATTACGACGTATTATATTCGTATTAGGTATTTCTATTGGAAATCCGAAGCCCTGTGTCAGTATCTCATTATGTAACTGAAATCAGATGTCTCATTCTAATTCTGCTGACATGAACACTATTAGATGGATATTGAGTACTTCATTTCAATTAAGCGTACTGAAAATGCGCATTACTGAAACAATGAAATCAAAAATGTTAATCATGTAATTTGAATACAAGTGCGATGTGTATATATTGATGGCTATCTGTAGCTTCTGTAACAGCTTTCAATTAGCATTCCTTTCATACAACACATACCGTCATCTTTTTGTTCGCCTTTTTACACAGCCCATCCTGAATGAATTGCACCTCTTTCTGCAGATCCTGCAGGATTCTGTAAAGTGTGACATCAGGATTGACTCATTGGGCCATATAATAGACATTTATGGGCTGTGTAGTACTGTGTTGTAGTATATGTTGTGAAGTCTGACCACACAGCTTATAACTAAAAGTAAAATAGTCTCTTATGTTAATACGACATGTTGGGAATAAATATATTCTTTACTGTGTTAATATTTGCCGCCTTCGTTCGAGCAGATGAGACGTGTAGGAGAATGACAACACAGGTTCCAGAATCTACAATTCATCGTCTATTTGAACTAGTTGCGGAAGGCCAGGTAAATGCGCGAGAGATTCACTTCGTTTTTGTTTACAGCGTTTCATCATCATCACCATCATGATAGTCAGTACAAAGACTGGTAGTGAATCGTTTTTATCATGTTACTTCATTGCCCTTTATGCTCGTCATTTCATTTCAGCTTTACATAACCCCATTTATTGTCAATGAATGACATATAAAACGAGGGTCATTCATTGACGATGACACGCTGCAGAACAGCAGCTTCTCCGTGTTAACTGTTGTCCCGTCATTACTCCACTATCACCCACCACCACTTTTCGGTTGTCACAACCTTCTTCGAATTCATTCGTGTTCAGGCATGGCCAAAAACGACTTTCTTGTCCTGAAATAGATCATCATATGACTTTGTTAACGAGCCTCTTGCAGAACTTGGATATTGGATTTCTTAACCTCCCAAGGGATTCTTAGCATTCTGAGTGAAACCCACATATGTATGGTCTCCAGTTTCTTCCTTCTCTCTTTACTCAGTATCATGATTCACATGCAAACAATCATCAGCATCATCAAGTGTCTTCCCACTGGAGTGGATGATCATGCTTCTCTACACATTGCGATCTCCGACAGCTTGGATCAGTTCATGTGTTGACTCCTTTCCGTGTCATGACATAAGACTGGCAAGAATTTCCTCACGCTGTATTCCTCTATCTCTCTTTCCACAAGTCTTTCCGGTTATCACAATATGAGATGTTGTCTTCTCATAATATGGCCAAAAATAATGACTGCTTCTTTCTGTTGTTTGTGATAATTTGTCTTTGCGAATTAGCCTCCCTCAGAATGTCCAGATTGCCCATATTGGCTGTCCAGTTACTTTTCAGCATTCTTCTATAAAACCACATCTCCAAGGCTTCGGTGGATCTTTTCGCTAGCCGTATGCTAAAGCTTGAACTACGTAACATGCAAAATTCTTTTTATAACTTCCAATGAGAGGGGATTATTGTATGAAATGTTCTTCATCTGATAAAATGCAATTCTAGACAATTCATAACAAACCGACCGAAAAAACCTACCGCCCACTACCCATTTAATCAACAAAACAAGCCAACCAAACCGACCTTATAATCAAAGAACCAACTAAATAACAATCAACCTACTAAGAAACTAAACAGGTAAACAACCATCGAATTATTCAATCAACCAACTACCCAACCATTCACCCAACCACCCACCCAAAAACAAACCGCTCACCGTTTCACCTAATCAGCCTAACCGACCAATGAACAAACCGCCGTTCAACCAATCAACTAACTAAGCAATCAAACAACCAATTAACCAATTAATCAGTCGACCAGCCTGTCAGAAGTCGGGGTGCCCACCGCCTAGATGAAAGTATTATTCACTGGCGAGCAACCCCAAATAGTCAGAAACTGACTAGGGACAAAATCTATATGGCTGAACTGTAGATTAAGCCCTGAATATCCAACGTACAGCTCCAAGTGGCTCGTTACAAAATTGAAATGAACTGTGCTGAATATTCGCCAAGGAATAGGAAAGAGAAGGTTAGCTGGAATAGATTTTTAAAGTCTAAATTTAAGTGTAATTGACAACTATCCCAGTACAGGTTTTTCTCCGTGACTGCTCCCTTCCTTGGTGTTTAAATGAACCCCCACCAATGCACACACACAACACGTATGCACAATTGGAATTAATATAATGACAGAACTATGAGTTACAATACTACAACATTTATTTACTAATCATAATCATAGACATCTGATGGTTTTCAATATGAGGATGATGAAATCATATAACATATTGTGATGAGAAACATTACATAACTTTACTGTTACTTGAACTATCTGGATCCGTGTCCAGATCCCCTCTCTCCAGTAGAAACAAAAAACAGCTTGCTGGTATTCTGACTCCTGTCAGTCCTGGCACTACCTAGTCATCACTCGTCCTTGAGATCTTAAACATAGGCGCTCTTTGTGAGAGCTTGAAAGAAAGTCAAGAATGTGTTATATCTAGTTCTACATCAGGGCAATCCTAAGTAAAACATCTCCTAACATACACATATACAATGACCAGTCTTGCCAAGTTTATCTTCCAGCTCTACTGCGTTCACCATCCTCCTTCTCCCTCCATATTTCTCTCCTACTGTCTTAGTCGGGGACGGACTTTTCAATTGTCTCACACGCCTGTAATTATTACATTTCTGCCGTCCCATGTCCCTGTCGCTAATACCGACATTCTGAGTCGTACAGCCGCTCCGTCCAAAGTTGGTTAGCAGCTCACAGGGTCGGTAATGGTATCATGCTAGTTCCTGATCATCCGGGCTTACAAGCCGTGGCCAGTACCTGTGCCAGGTTTTCGTGAATTACAGTGAACGCACGCCCACAATACACTGAACAAGTTTAGCACCTTATACCCTATACCAATTGTGGGTAATGTCTGTACCATTACACCTCTTCTTCCAACACAATCGATGGCCAATGTGCCAATGCGCACACTATAGCATAACACTTCCTATTGATAGGTTTGCATAGGACAAATCAATATAAAACCAAAACCCAAAAAAATGAAAAATACCCATAAAATATTTTTTAATTAAGCCTTTTGAACATATTAAAGAAAAAACTTTAACAAATTAAAATTTGGGATTAAATATTTTCTAGTTAGTTTGTAAATGTTT
>JACEFZ010017973.1:0-13286 GCA_014155875.1 Cepaea nemoralis | reverse complement strand
AATCTATGTTTAAAAAAAACTTTTTAATTGTGAGGGGCCAAAAAAAGGGGCCATATTTGGGACCCAACTTGTTTTTCGTTTTCCCGGTTTTTCTGTCTTGGTTATCTATATAAAGCGGGGCATTGTCTTTAACTCAGTCAGTGCCCAAAGGATAATATATCGCGACATGTGACCTCCCATTTGGACAGAAGGACGATATATCGTCATACTAGAGTCATCGTGTTATTTGTTTTGTTTCATGTTATCTTCCGCAATGTTAAATCTCAGTGAACGGAAATTTACATTATAATACTTGTTCTTTTGATTGTGTGCCATATTTGCTCCAAACCTACTTTTTGTTTGCTATCGAATCACTTAACAGTCATAGTCAAATGAGTCAGTTAAAACACTGGTGGTGAAATCGACTGATCATGTCTGGCCATATCCCTTCACTGTCTCCTATTCTCGGCAACCATCTTCAGCTTAGCACAAGTCTGAGCCCCAAGGTCCCTTGCACACTTGAAAAATTACTTCACTGATTAAGTGCAATTGAGTTATTAATCACCTTAAATGATCTCCCATATTTGCCATGGGCTTATAAATCGCCCAAATTTTGTCACTGTGAAATGTTGTCTCGATTAAAATATCAATACAATAGTTTTCCCCCAAACAACCTCCTTTAACTGATATAATCATATATAATAGAGCATGCTATTACCAAATTAACGACATTTAAGTCATAATTTTAAACACACCTCTACTTTCCATTTTCCGCCACCCATTTTTGTTCGGCCCAAACCTACTTTTTGTTTGGCACCGAATCTGTTAAAACTGGACCAACAAATGATAAAATGATAACTTATCTTTACGTTACCGAAGCCCAAAAGGATGGATTCAAAGAATGGTAACATTGTAATCAACCATGCGTAGCGTAAGGAGCGATTAAGGAGGGTCGGGGTGAGAATGGAAGGGTGAAATGTGAAAATTATTAGCCTGCCGATGACCCGCAGACTACACAAGCCAACCTTACCTTCCCGTGGTGTAGACCGGGAAACCATGACCGTGAGGTCATGGGCCAACGGGGCTCTGACTCGCCAGGGGGGACGGACTCCCCTTGGTCAGATTTTCCTGTCCTAAACCTGCGACTTAACTTAACTTAACCTCTAAGAAAAAAAGAAAGAAGCATAATCGGACTGACCCAAATGGAAACAGGCCCGGCAATGTTAAAGGACAAGGAGATAGATCTGCGATTCAAAGTCACCTAGACACCTCAAGGTACAAGAGGAGCAAGATGAGATGAGATGCGAGGTGAGATGTGAGATGAGATGGGGTGAAATTGGCTGCCTCATTATGTAGACAACTGTATCTGCAAAATTCAACCAACCATGATCAAGTCTACGAAGGACTGGGCGTGAGTTGGTTGTGGACATGATCTACGTTGAGAGATGAAAGGCACAAGGAGGAGAGGAAAGTGGGGGTAACTTGAACCTCTATTTAAAAAGATAAACACGAATAATCAGTTATAGATCCCAGACGGTGACATCATCATCATCGTCATCGTCGTCGTCATCATCATCATCGTCATCATCATCATCATCACCATCATCATCATCATCATCATCATCATCATCATCATCTACAGAGATGTGTTTGTTTCGTCAGACTATAAAAAATTGACCTAACAAGTGGCAACCTGTTATTAACGCAACCTGCTATTGGCACAACCAGTTTTTGGCACAACCTGTTTTTGGTGCAACCTGGTATTGGTGCAACCTGGTACTGGAACAACCAGTTATTGGTGCAACCTGTTATTGGAACAACATTTGTTTGTGTGCAACTACTGTTGTCGCAACCTGTTATTGCAACAACCTGTTATTGAAGCATCTTAACAATGTAATCTTAGAAAGTGACAAATAGAAACAATAACAGAACGAATAAATCTGTACATACCTGAACTTGGTTTTGCCTGGAGAGAAAACAAACGCAGACACGTTACAAGGCAGTACTACACATGAAGACAATAAGTGGTGGACTGTGTGGCAATATTGTTTGTCGTTTCTGGCAAGTGTAGCAGAGAGAGAGAGAGAGAGGAGAGAGAGGAGAGAGGGGGAGAGAGAGGAGAGAGAGAGAGGAGAGAGGGGGAGAGAGAGAGGAGAGAGAGAGGGGGGGGGGAGAGGAGAGAGGGAGAGAGAGAGAGGAGAGAGGGGGGAGAGAGGGGGAGAGAGAGAAGAGAGAGGGACAGACAGAGAGAGAGAGAGAGAGGGGATAAGGAGGGGGAAAGATGAGAGAGAGAAAGGGGGTTAAGATGGGTGAACAGAGGGGGAGAGAAGGACGAGAGAGAGAGAGAGAGGGGAGAGAGGGGGAGAGAGAGGGAGAGAAAGGAGGTTAAGAAGGGGGACAGAGGGGGAGAGAGAGAGGGAGAGAGAGAGAGAGGGAGAGAGAGAGAGGAGAGAGGGAGAGAGAGAGGGAGAGAAAGGAGGTTAAGAAGGGGGACAGAGGGGGGGGGGGAGAGAGAGAGAGAGAGAGAGAGAGAGAGAGAGAGAGAGAGGAGGTTGAGAAGGGGGAAAGAGGGGGAGAAAGGACAAATAGAATAGAAAGAGAGAGACAGGCGCTAGAGATAGTTGTTAGTTGCATATCATTTACAGGACGTCGCAGTCAATATCAGCAGTTTTTGCTGTTGTGATCTCTTGGCAAGTTTACGTTCAGTAGTTTGCCATTGCTTTCTGAACGACCGGCACTCATGCCATTTCGTAAAAAACCAACGCAATGCGGGCTAGAGAGAGGAGGAGAAAAAGAGAGAGGAGAGAGAAGGCGAAAGAGAGAGGGGGAGAGACAAGAGACAAAAGAAATAGAGAGCGGACATTGAAAGAGAGTGAGAGAGGTGAAAGAGAGAACGGGCAGAAAGAGAGAGAGATAGAGAGAGAGAGAGAGAGAGAGAGAGATAGAGAGGAGAGAAAGAAAGGAGAAATAGAGAGAGAGTAGAGAAAGAGAGAGTAGAGAAAGAGAGATTAGAGAAAAGGAGAGTAGAGAAAAGAGAGAAGAGAGAGGAGAGTAAGAGAGGGAGGAGAGACAGGAGAAAGAGAGAAACAAGACAGAGGAGAACAAATCAACCAACGGACCTAACTTTGAACCGACTCAGAGCTGGGACCACCAAACATGCATCCCATCTTATCTTCCCTGTCACACTCCTGCTAGCCTGCGCGGCCGCGGGATTAATGCGCTTGAACTTCCTGCGCGCTGATAGCGGGGTAGCGGGTTCAACCCTAATACCAGTCGGTTAAGCTTCAACGTTGGCTTCCCGTTCAGAAAGCAGTGGCAACCTACTGAACGTAAAATTCCCAGAATATCAACTTGTGGTTGGGGTATATTGCCACGTCCTGCATGTTCATGCAACGATTCAGATACCTCCATCCTCTTGTGCGATTCTCTTTGCAAGTGAGTGCTCACACCTGGTTGTAAACCTCAAAGGCCAGCGTGTCCGACTTGGGCAGTTTCGTATATCTAAATCCAACAGGTGCTATTTTCAAGGTGGTACAAAGTTGACAGGTTTTTTTTTTTTTTTTTAGCGTCCAATATTCTGCCCTTTTTATCTTTCGCCTGTATGATTGTGGGAGTTTGTGTAAATGATGTGTGTAATGTAATGTAATGTAATGTATGTAACGTATGTGATGTAATGTATGCAATTTAATGTACGTAAGTAATGTAAGCCGGCTTCGTGGCTTAGAGGTTATGACTTTTCTCCGTAATCTCGTATACTCTCGTGGGTAACGTGATGACGGTGAGAATCAGCAGTGGTTCGAATAGCATCGGTAACTTACGGGGTATGTGAGCCGGCCGCTCAGAAAGCAATGGCAAACTACTGAGCGTAATCTTGCCAAGAAATCAACATACAGCTGAAAGATGCTGGTGTTGACAGCGATGTCCTGTAAAGGATTTGCAAAATTAAAAAAAAAAATGTAATGTAATGTCATCATCAAGTGCCATGCCGGTAAGCGTGGGCGGTCATCTTTTGCCATCTCACTCGATCACCACTGTCGTGGATCAGCTCAGCGTTCCTGTCTCGACATTACAACGTGGCCAAGCCATCCAGCTATTTACTTCTCTGCTCTCCCCTGTTCTCTTCCCCTGGATCTTGCCAGTTCTCTTCCCCTGGATCTTGCCAGTTGTCACTAAGTTCTCCAATTTATTTCTTCTCATAACGTGACCAAACATTTGTGACTTTCTAAGTCTAATTTCTCTAATTAGTTTACGGTTTTCATTTGTTTCTTGTAGGTCTTGGTCATTGGTTTTTCTGTCTACCCATGGTATTCTTAGCATTTTCCTCAGAAACCATATTTCCACAGTATGTATGCATGTAGGTATGTATGTGGGTATATGCGTCTGTGTGTGTCTTCCTGTCCTATAACATGGCAATATGTACTGTTTATGTTCACAACTTTCATTTGACAATGTTTTGTTTCTTACGTGAATGCAACATGCACAATACATAACTGATGTACGAAAGATGAGCGACTGGAAGTGGTGAATTAAAGCGGGCCTGCGTGCCCAATTTGTGACCCTTTGAACATAACATTCGTTCGTTCGCCTTTCATACATCTAAACGAACAGACTTAATTTTCAGTGGGATAATCCTCTATAAGACCAGCCCATCAAACATTCTGAACTTCAGATCGCACATTGTTCACAGCGAGACAAACAGAACATAAGACCAGCCCATCAAACATTCTGAACTTCAGATCGCACATTGTTCACAGCGAGACAAACAGAACATAAGACCAGCCCATCAAACATTCTGAACTTCAGATCGCACATTGTTCACAGCGAGACAAACAGAACATAAGACCAGCCCATCAAATATTCTGAACTTCAGATCGCACATTGTTCACAGCGAGACAAACAGAACATAAGACCAGCCCATCAAACATTCTGAACTTCAGATCACACATTGTTCACATCGAGACAAACAGAACATAAGACCAGCCCATCAAACATTCTGAACTTCAGATCGCACATTGTTCACATCGAGACAAACAGAACATAAGACCAGCCCATCAAACATTCTGAACTTCAGATCGCACATTGTTCACAGCGAGACAAACAGAACATAAGACCAGCCCATCAAACATTCTGAACTTCAGATCGCACATTGTTCACAGCGAGACAAACAGAACATAAGACCAGCCCATCAAACATTCTGAACTTCAGATCGCACATTGTGTCACAGCGAGACAAACAGAACATAAGACCAGCCCATCAAACATTCTGAACTTCAGATCGCACATTGTTCACAGCGAGACAAACAGAACATAAGACCAGCCCATCAAACATTCTGAACTTCAGATCGCACATTGTTCACAGCAAGACAAACAGAACATAAGACCAGCCCATCAAACATTCTGAACATCAGATCGCACATTATTCACAGCGAGACAAACAGAACATAAGACCAGCCCATCAAACATTCTGAACTTCAGATCGCACATTGTTCACAGCGAGTCAAACAGAACATAAAAGACATATTGAGTCTGCAGCTCTTGTGACCAATGACATTTTTTTCTGAAGTTCCCTTGTTATATAACTGGTATAATATTTTATCCTGTTTTGACATTTGGTATAATATCTAGCGATGTTTCGACATTTGGTATAATCTCTAGCCATGTTTCAACATTTGGTATAATCTTTAGCCATGTTTAAACATTTGGTATAATTTCTAGCCACGTTTCGACATGTGGTATAATATTTAGCCATGTTTCAATATTTTGTATAATCTCTAACCATGTTTCGACATTTGGTATAATCTCTAGCGATGTTTCGACATTTGATATAATCTCTGACTATGTTTCGACATTTGGTATAATCTTGAGTCATGTTTCAACTTTTGGTATAATCTCTAGCCATGTTTCGACATTTTGTATAATCTCTAGCCATGTTTATAGCATGAACTATAAGAAATGAAAAATGCCGCTGTGGACAAACACGATGAAGAACTCCATACGGTTTGGACTATAAAAAGTGAGTCAGGAGGCTTTGATGACCAACGAATTGAATGAATTATAATGGTGAGACAGGAGGCTGTGGACAAACGTAACAGTTAACACTCATACAGAAATGAACTAAAAGAAGTGAGACAGGAGGCTGTGGACAAACACGATCAAGAACGCCATATGGCATGAATTATAAAAAGAAGTGGCATGTAGTATACAATTTGGCATATCGTATGGTTTTCACTGTTACAGGAATGGAGCAATTATGGGGTTAACCCATTGCTACGGAGTTGGAACCGTACGACTACTACTATTACATATCATTGATACACTTGCCTTCTTTTAAGCCCTGTACAAGTCTATCAATATTTATAATTGTATACCACACGCCCCACTACCATAGTGTATTGGTAGTCAAAAGTGCTTACCAATATACGCAATCGATTGCCCGTCTTATTACGACAGACAAGAAGAAACAAGCAGAAATAGACAGAACAAATAAATGAACGAACCTTATTTTCATAAGTGAATACATATAGAAACATGCGAATGGGTTAATCAATTAATGGAAGAAAGAAAGAAAGAAAGAAAGACAGAAAGACAGACAGACAGACAGACAGACAGAAAGACAGAAAGACAGACAGACAGACAGACAGAAAGTCAGGCAGAAAGTCAGAAAGAAAGAAAGGATAGAAAAAGAAACTAAAAGGGTAAGCAATACTGAAGCAATGACAGTAAGTATACAAAGTGCGATGGAAGAAATCACGAAGGTACCAATAGAAGAGACTGACTGACAGAACATAAATAAAGTTGCAGATATTAGGAAGGAAAAGGAAGGAAGGAAAGGGAAAGAAGGAAGGAAACGGAAAGAAGAAAAAGAGAGGAAGGAAAGAAGGCAGGCGGGCAGGCAGGAAGGCAGGCAAGCAGGAAGGAAGGAAGGAAGGAAGGTAGGAAGGAAGGAAGGAAACCTCAATCAAACATTCACTAACACTGCACAAGTAACACAGAAAGGCAGAGATAAAGCAAGAAAACTCACCGTTACTGCCGGCATTGTGCTGAGACTATTAACCGACTTGTTCAAATCGTAGAAGACAGAAATAAATTGCGAAGTCCCCGCTGTCCACGACAGATTTCAGAAGCTGGCACTCACAAGTGGTCACTCAATTCTATTAACGATAAGATGATGACCCGTGGCTATCTCCCTACATCACATACACGCGTATAAATAAATACATGACGGCTTAAACTAAAGAAGAGCCGGCGCCTTGGTCTAACGGGGCGTTAGGCTGACGTAATCGCTGTAGGACCAGGGTACGATACCTGCAGTCGTCGTTCGCTATAGGGGGAGGGGGAAAGGGGGAGACTGACCACTGATTCCTCCGTGCACTCAGGTCTTATGAATTTATCTTAAAACAGTATACACCCACAACAGGCTCGGCTCCCGCTAAGGATATACGAGGGGGGTTCAAATGAAAACCGTAAAAGTGTGTTAGAAATGACAGTAACCACGCCATTGTCTTGTAACCTGTCAATATTGTTGTTAAGTATGTCAAGAGTGTTCAGCATGCGACATCACGATGCACACGAACATGGCGACTTCAAGAGGACAGTATGAAGATGACCGCCCAACTTTTGATATGCACCAAAGAGGAGCAGCAAGCAAATCCACACGACGTGGACTTCTGAGTAAAGGTGTCTTTTTGCAACACGACAATGATCTACCCCATAATGCATATGCAACGGTTGAAACCATCGAAGACTTCCACTTTCGGTGTGTACCACATGCTCCCCCCCCCCTTCCCCCGTACTCGCCAGACCTAGCCCCAAGTAATTTCCACCTGTTTGGACAAGTCGAAGAGTCACCGGGAGGTTTACGGTTTTCATGTCAAACCCTGGTGTATAATTCAACGTAGAGGACCCCGTTCAACGTCATGAAGCGGGTCGGGTACATGGTTTTAGCCCCATATTTCCATAGACCAATCGGTATTCAATGAGTGACGTCATCAGTATCACATAGGCCGTCTTCACTTCCCAAAATATTTCATGGCACCTATTTAGGCTGGGTTAATTTTGAGTGAAACATAATTTTTTAAAAAATTTTTACGCGTCTTGATGCGTATCGGGTATACGGTGCCCGCCGCATACTTTTACAGACCAAACAGCACTCGACTCAATAGACGGTGCTGTCAGTGACATACCGGCCGCATTTACTGCCTGCCCATGTCATTTTCTGGTACCCATTCTAAACTGACTCGACTGGGCTATCTCTGTTCAACGTTCATCATCATCATAATACAGGGTGTGTTTCAACTGACTGCAGTTTCTGAAAATATTGCCAGTCCAAGTTTTATATTTACCTATTATGTTGCATGAACCTTACAGAGGGTGAATACAAAACTGCAATATTTTCAAACACTGCACAGTCGTTAAAAATACACTCTGTACTAAATCGTTAGACTGAATACAAAACAGGGAGACTCCGTGGTGAAGTGGTGAAGTGGTCAAGCCCTCTGCCTGGCGCTCCAAAGGTTGTGGGTTCGATTCCGGGCTACGTCTTTTGGTGCATTTATCACAGAAACTGTGGTGGGTCGTCGCTGGAACTACGGAGTTTGTGCTTTGTGTGACGCTTTCGGTAGGCCGTCCTGCGGAAACAGACCGAGCCATATTGTATAAATCACGGTGCAATGATCTCGATCCTTTCGACTTTTTTAAAGACTAAACACAATATTACAATTATAATGAAATAAATACATAATAACGAAAACGAAGAACGGTTGGCCGAGTGGCTAGAAAGTCAGGCTCCCACTAAGAAGACCCGGGTTCGAATCCTCGGTAAGAAGATGGATTTTATTCTGTCGGGTAGAAAAAGAAAACCCTAACCTGCACAGTTCACGGCGGCTGCTCTAACCAGGTGCCCTTAATTCCCCAGGCTCTGCCCTAAACCGCACGCACCATAGGCACTAATAGTGTTTTGACATAATAAAAATACGTAAGACTAAATTATTAAATGTAATTAAAACAATTCACAAGTAAATTATGTTCGCTATCAACATGAACATGAATAGTTAACGCTCTATTAAAGCCTATCCGAACTAACTAAAATGTAAAACACGAGAAGCTTCAGAATAAAAGACCACAGCGATGGACTACGGAGGCGATCAAGAGATGGCAAGCAAATGATTGCTGAAGGTTGAGAAAAGTCATTGGCGATACGTGGGAGAGAACAACACTAACATCTGCCAGCAAACAGGGTTGCGTGCTACCGAGGTTTTGCTTGTGCGAGGCCGTAAGCTATTTATAGCTGCAATGACGCAATATTCACACTTGGGCAACTGACAGAAATATCAGCTACTTTAAGGCGCGGACGCCTGGACAATGAACAAGCAATTAGAAAGTCGAATAGAGGCCATGGAGATGTGAATGTCCAGAAGAACATGTCGTTTTTCATGGAAACAAACACAGTTAAATACCTATTTTCTATAAAAACTGGGAATGAAAAGAGAGTTCATGAAAGAATATGTCGTATTTCATGGAAACAAAAACATTTAAATACATAAATTCTATAAAAACTTGGAATGAAAAGAGAGTTGATGAAAGAAATAAACAAAGAGGCAAGTGAAATAGTTCGGCCATGTTAAAAGAAGGAAGATAAAAATAGCTATATAAATTTTCTAATAAAAACCATACTGTATTGCAAGGTTGAAGACAAGCGAACAAGAGGTAGACAACTATACAAGTGGGAATATACCACCAAGAGATGGGCGAACAACAATCTGAGAGAATGATCCAATTCAGCCAGCCTTCATTGTGGAGACGGCACCTGACTGATTGAAAGAAAAAAGGCAGATGAACAAGACAAGGCCCGTAAAGTCGCATTTACAGACCAGGAAAAATCATTTGACAGTAATCTGCTTTAGTCGTCTCCTAATTGCCTCATTCCTAATTCTATCTCTCACGGTTACTCCTGCAGCATTTCTATGGCATCTCACCTCTGTTGTTAATATTCTCGCTCATTAGTTGCAATGAGCGTCCATGGTAGCATAATGTCGGCCAGAAAATAGTTCCTATGAGATTTGCTTTAGTGTGTATAGGTATCTTACTATGTGACAAAAATAGTCACTAGTTGTCCGTATAAACAGTTTAACTAATGTCTCTAACGTCTCCTTGTCGGATTCCATGACGAAGATGTTACGGAGGCGGTTCGTGATCCCGCATACCCGTGTTCAAAACACAGATGCGCGCGATTTGGTAGCAGACCGCGTTGCGCTGGTTTTTTTTTTAACGAAATGGTATGGTTGTCGGTCATTCAGAAAGCAATGGCAAACTACTGAACGTAAACATGCCATGATGTCAACATTAGCAAAAAATACTGGTGTTGACTGCAAGCGTCCTGTAAAGGATATGCAACTAATGAAAGAGAGACATTAGGTAAACTGTTTATACCGATACAAATGTAGACAAACTCCATGTCTTCATTGATCGGAGCGGTTTGTGTGTGCAAATAACGTTGGGTGATATACGGTTGTCGGTCTCACTGGCCTAGAAGTTAACGCCTTTCTCCGTAATCCCGTATATCCACGTGAGGAACGTAACCTGCTCGAGAATCGGTAGCGGTTCTCGCCGCTTTGGTAACTTATGGGGTATGTGAGCCGGTCACTCAGAAAGCAATAGCAAACTACTGAGCGTAATCTTGCCAAGAAATCAACAATCAGCTGAAAGATGCTGATGTTGACAGCGATGTCCTGTAAAGGATATGCAAATTTAAAAAAAAAAAAAAAAAGATATACGGTTAGTTCGAGAAATGTACATGGAAGGACGGACTTTGGCGCGTGCGCGCTCACACAAACGCGTATATAGACAGAAGCCCATGCGTACACAATCGCGCGTATTCACAAATCAACACAGATATACACTCACTGACATGTAAAAGCTATAGTAAAACACATAATGATGGATAGATAGATGAACAGGTGGACTTATGCTGGCTGGATGGATGGATGGATGAATGGATGGATGAACAGATGGACATATGGTTGGATGGATGGATGCATGCATGGATGGACATATGGTCGGATGGATGGATGAACTGATGGATTAACAGATGGGCATATGGTCGTATGAATGAATGAATGAATGAATGAATGGATGGATGGATGGATGGATGGATGGATGCATGCATGCATGCATGGGTACATAGATTAACAGATGGACATATGGTCGGATGGATGGGTGCATAGATGGATTAACAGATGGGCTTATGGTCGGATGGATGGATGGATGGATGGATGAATGGATAGCCAGATAGACGGAATGTGAATCGGGATGGTTTGTCGACAGAGGCAGGCAAGTAGCCTTGTGAAAAATGACAAACAGGCTGGTTGATAAGACAGACATGTAGATAAGCAGTCAGACAAATAAGACAGACAGACAGACAGACAGATAAGCAATGCAAGTAGATAAGACAGACAGACAAGCAGGCTGGTAGACAAGACAGACAGACAAGCAGGCGTGTAGATAAGACAGACAGACAAGCAGGCTGGTAGACAAGACAGACAAGCAGGCTGGTAGACAAGACAGACAGACAAGCAGGCTGGTAGACAAGACAGACAGACAAGCAGGCGTGTAGATAAGACAGATAGAAAGACAGACAAGCAGGAAGGTAGACAAACTTGACAGACAGACAAGCAGGCAGGAAGATAATACAGACAGACTAGCAGTCAAGTAGATAAGACAGGCAGGCAAGTAAGTCAGATAAACAGACAGACAAGATTGCGCGTAAATAAGACAGACAAACACAGACAGACAAACACAGTCAGACAAACACACGTATGTAAGTCATTCATTACAGAGAACCAATCGAACTCATTGACATATAAATAAGACAAACATACTTTCTTTAATTTCTTTCCGACTTGTCCAGGCGTCCTGTGGCGAGACAGTCTCCGCTTATTCATTCTGTCATTAACTTAACTTAAATAGTTACATCAATCGACCCATAGAAGAGACAAGCCCACAACGAGATACAAGAAAACAAAAAACCCAGTGAGTCACCGAGTCACGTTTCTCATTATCTTTAGTGTCATTTATTTCTTTACTAACAATCGACAACTAAACAGAAGAAGATTTCCCTTTAAAGCTAAACTGCCTTGCTGTATTGTTGGCATGTTTACTTAGCAACGCTAACAACTTCGTTAAATAGACGCGTCCATGACTATTTTGTAACCATGTGAACTTCCTTAAGCACAAACGAGTGACGAAACAAAAACAAAAACGTGTCTGAACAAATGTTTGATTTATACGGACACTCTTGGCTTGTTAGTTAGTGAACAGATCGTCCTCACTGCACATCGTATTATTAGTGCAGTATTATTCCAACGACATTCTGACCTAATTTAATAATTAGGCAATAAGTTTCATATTACAATCGCATTATAAACACGCCTAACATCAATGATTAAACAAAAAGTCCTTTGCAGGACTCTGCAATCAATCCCTGCAATACACATTGTCTTCATCACGGACTCAAGGAGTATGCTAAGTAAGGTGGAGAAAAGAATGTTAGTTAGTGTCAGGATCTTCTATTCGGCTCGTTGACTAACACATGTGAGACAGTACAAGTATAACGTGATTCGACATAAGACACAGCAACACAAGTTCTATGGATTTATTGCCACATTAAATACAGAACGATAATTACAACAATGTACAACATATAACTCACAACCACAATACAGCTCATAGGTCTGACGCTCAAGATATCAGTCGTTCGGCTTACAACCACGGAGATTCACACAAACGCCTTGCTCTCGTCACACACGTCCTTTCAGTGTCCTGTCCCAGCTTGGTCTCAGCTATCACGCACACTGCCCACTGCCTCTGGTGGGGTCACGTGGCTTTGCGTGCGTCTGTCGTCAGCCTGACCGCTGGTCGCGTGTCAGGTAACAATCTCGCCAGCCGACAACTCTTGTCCGCCGGGTGCCGTAACGATGTTGCTGCGTAGCTAGGCTCTGACATTCTCCCCGGGTACCTCAATGAAAGATGCCATCTTTCATTCATGATGTATGTATATACTGGGGTAGTGTTAATTTCATGTCAGAGACTACTTTTTCCCAGTGTTATGCATGAAAATACATATAAGGCATGGAAATATATACATAAAATGTAAGTTGCATTGAAATGACAAATGAAGTACAACTTTTAACACAATTCAGGTTTCATCCCCCTGATGCCTGGTTACCTTCATCGCAATAATACCCAGTCAGATCAGTAGCACCAGCTTCACGCATCTACCTCGCAGCTATTTGAAAAAACGTAATAATATGA
>JACEFZ010017972.1:0-111082 GCA_014155875.1 Cepaea nemoralis | reverse complement strand
CCCCCCTTCCCCCTCCCGAGTAAACATTGCCCGGCGGTTTACTTTTCAAGAACACCCTTTGGGGTATTTAGAAAGGCCTTCACGCCTAACACTGCGCCCCGGCTACATACAGCACTCCGCCCCGGCTACATACACACTCTGCCCCGGCTACATACAACACTGTGCCCCGCTACATACAACACTGTGCCCCGGCTACATACAACACTGTGCCCCGGCTACATACAGCACTGCACTCCGGCTACATACAGCACTGCGCTCCGGCTACATACAACACTGCGCTCCGGCTACATACAACACTGCGCCCCGGCTACATACAGCACTGCGCTCCGGCTACATACAGCACTGCGCTCCGGCTACATACAACCTGCGCCCCGGCTTACATAAAACACACTGGCGCTCCGCTACATACAGCACTGCGCCCGGCTACATACAACACTATGGCCCCGCTACATACGCACTATGCCCCGGCTACATACAGCACTGTCCCCCGGGCCCTACATAAACACTGTGCCCCGGCTACATACAACACTTGCCCCGGCTACATACAGCACTATGCCCGGCTACATACAGCACTATGCCCCGGCTACATACAACACTGTGCCCCGGCTACATACAACACTGTGTCCCGGCTACATACAACACTGTGCCCCGGCTACATACAGCACTATGCCCCGGCTACATACAACATTTCATATCATGTATAACTCTGCAGTACCCACCTGACAAGATGTAGCGAAATATGCCAGGCATTAATCGTGCACATATTTTTTGTGGCTTCTATGTTTAAATTCACAGAGGGAATTTAGTTCACATTCCCAGTAGCATATTAATGTTATATAGCATATTATTGTTGTATAGCATATTATTGTTGTACAGCATATTATTGTTGTATAGCATATTATTGTTGTATAGCATATTATTGTTGTATAGCATATTATTGTTGTATAGCATATTATTGTTGTATAGCATATTATTGTTGTATAGCATATTATCGTTGTATAGCATATTATTGTTGTGATCTGCCTCCCGCATTCATGATGTTCTTAAGTTACTTGTGTGTGTGTGTGTGTGTGTGTGTGTGCGCGCGCTCGCGTGCGTGTGTACCAGGTGTGTTAAAACATATATCTGACCATCGGCCCGGAAAACACAATTATTCGCCTGGAGGTTGGCTACAGAGTTTTCACCTTGGACCTGCACAGACACTTGCCAGCTGTCACTGTTTTTTGTTGCTTTGTCTTTGCCCGCATCGTGCAACAACCTTGAATCAACCTGTTTCCTTGTGAACAACAAGATCTACACAAACATGCCAGCCACCATCTTGTGGTATCAGGCCTGGCCTTGACACTCATGCGTCATGTGGGCATCATTCTTAAAACTCTTGGTCAAAATATGCAACAATGCATAGCAGTAGTAGAACAGAGGCATGAAATGGAATATTGCTTGGATAGCAAATCCATTACGTGGAAAGTCCAAATCAAAAGCTCGCTGTGTTTGCTTCATAAAAGGTGGAAAAGTGTCCTAGTGGCATGAAATGGAATATTGCTTGGATAGCAAATCCATTACGTGGAAAGTCCAAATCAAAAGCTCGCTGTGTTTGCTTCATAAAAGGTGGAAAGGTGTCCTAGTGGCATGAAATGGAATATTGCTTGGATAGCAAATCCATTACGTGGAAAGTCCGAATCAAAAGCCCATTGTGTGGGCTTCATAAAAAGGTGGAAAAGTGTCCTAGTGGCACGAAATGGAATATTGCTTGGATAGCAAATCCATTACATGGAAAGTCCGAATCGAAAGCTCACTGTGTGGATGTCATCTGCAGACTGCATACTTCTGGTTTCCGGAAGAACAGCCTATGGTGAAGCGGAAGGCCCAATATACGGAAGTGAGGCTAAGCAGCCATGTGCAGGACGTGACGATTCCTTGGGTGAGCCCAGTACCAGAGCGCTATGTATCGGCTCTGCAAGTATGGAAGCCTCCTTGGATGGCGGGGAATGCCCATGGTCTGCCCCTGCCTTCCCTTGAGGGCTGACCAGGATCTTTGGCTGTTCTATATGGGCCAGCTAGGATGGGGGATAACACCACAACAGTGAGAGTCAAACGTCCTAAGAAACCCCCGGGAAGGTTAACCCGGTCAACAAATGCCCGCAGAAGTCGGATGTGTCGCCCTAACGGCGCAAGAACGCAGCTCTGCTGTAAACAGGCACAACGCAGTCACATCCGAAAAAATTACTCCGGATGAACGAAGAAGAAGAAGAACTGTTTTGTTGCTGTCTACATGTAAGCACTGTTTTATTGTTATTGTCTATATGTAAGCACTGTTTTATTGTCATTGTTACTGTCTACATGTAAGCACTGTTTTATTGTTATTGTCTACATGTAAGCACTGTTTTATTGCCATTGGTACTGTCTACATGTAAGCACTGTTTTATTGTCATTGTTACTGTCTACATGTAAGCACTGTTTTATTGTCATTGTTACTGTCTACATGTAAGCACTGTTTTATTGTTATTGTCTACATGTAAGCACTGTTTTATTGCCATTGGTACTGTCTACATGTAAGCACTGTTTTATTGTCATTGTTACTGTCTACATGTAAGCACTGTTTTATTGTCATTGTTACTGTCTACATGTAAGCACTGTTTTATTGTCATTGTTACTGTCTACATGTAAGCACTGTTTTATTGTTATTGTCTACATGTAAGCACTGTTTTATTGTCATTGTTACTGTCTACATGTAAGCACTGTTTTATTGTTATTGTCTATATGTAAGCACTGTTTTATTGCCATTGTTATTGTCTACATGTAAGCACTATTTTGTTGTCATTGTTATTGTCTACATGTAAGCACAGTTCTGTTGTCATGGAACACGATGTAACAACTAGAAAGAATGTTGAAAAGAGGGGCAGAGAAAGACACCGAGAACATATTCTTGACATCTTTAGGTCATGCCACGGAAGTGTATCGGTGCACAAATTAATACATGCTGCTGTTGGGGATCGGAAGATATGAAGAAGCATGATCGCTACAGCCTGTCGGCAAGGCACTCGATGGTGATGATGATGGTGACACACTCTTCTACTTAAATTATCCTTTTCCAGTCAATCGTTGCCATTTACTATCACCATACAACTTCAAACAGAGGTAAAAACAGGAGGAAGGACCACTTCTGCTACGGTGATGTGAGGAGAAGTTCGCAACCCTGACTGCGTGGGGCCAAAGAAGAAAATGAATAAAGAGAAAGAACCTCTCACCGTCCCCGGTTAACAAGAATAGAAAAGAATTAAGGTTTAAGAAGATCCAGGGTGGGTCGACAGGGAATTAGAACAATATTCTCCAATTCCAGGCAAAGAATTACTCCGAGGGCTGTTCTAACACCAATGACTATATAATGAGAGTCTATCAACTAAACGACAAAGTAAGAGTAACACAAGCATCATTTGTTTATTAAACCTCTAAACTTCACAATAATATACAGACATGTAGCATCAACAAAGAAGTTAGAATACAGCAAAAATCAAACAGCAAAAACACTAATCTAACAAACAAAATTCCTAAGTGTAGCAAAAATTTCTAAGTACAGCATAAACTAATCCAGTAAGAACTTCAAAACTACCAAAACAGATCCATCAAAAACTTCTAGTCCACTAAAACTAATTTAACAAACTATGTATACATTTCGTTTGCGTTTTCAGCTTTCAGAGTGTTAAGTAAGGGACATAGAGTATCTTATATATAAAAGGCGATCTCCGTCTGTCCATATGTCCTTTATGCGCTCGCGAACGGCCCATCCGATTGAGATGAAATTTTCTACACGTCTTCCTTTCATTCCAGCGCAGCCCACTGTCATATTTTTTAAGTGTGAAATCGGCTGCTTACCCAATATTATTTATTTTCCATTTTTCATTATAATTTCATATATCTCAGGGGACTTAACTCTGTAAAAGTTATTTCAAGGGGCATAACTTTTCTGTATAACTTATAGTCATATTGTGGCATCGTTTTCAAAGGTTTATAAACTCTTTGTCCATAGTTATGTACCGGCATATGAGTTATAATAAATAATGATACAATCTGTAAGGCATTTTCAAAGTTTTCATAAAAATAATGCATAATGCATAACATTGTAACTCATCTTTTTTTGCTTAAAGAATGAATAAATAATAGTTACCTTATCTCTATCAAGTTTGAAGATTTTATATTTCTTTACACTGTCGCCAACTCTAAGAAGACATGGAACAACTTCAGCCATTATTAAATCTACAGGCATATGCGTTATATTCCTCCTCCTCCTCCTCTCCCCTCCTCCACCTCCTACCCTCTTCCTCTTCTCCTCCCCCTCCTCCCTCTCCCTCCTCCATCCTCCTCTTCTCTCTTCTCCTCCTCCTCCCTGCTCCTCCCTCTTCCTCCTCCCAGCTCCTACTCCTCCTTTTTCTTCTTCTTCTGCTGCTGCTGCCGCTGCTCCATTTACCCAAGTTAATTGTTGGGGAAGATGTAAAGATCTTTCAAGTGCTCTTTCTAATGCTTTTTGTAAGTTGGTCTTCGTTTATCTAAGGTTGTTCTAACTGCAACCAATAAATGATTAGACAGACAGACAGACAGACAGACAGACAGACAGACAGACATACAGTCGGGAACGGGAACTTATATGACTACTCATATGAATTAAATGAGATGCTCCCCATCAGGGGCTGGGCGAAGCCGGGCCGGATCAGACAGATAGACAGACAGATAGACAGACAGACAGACAGATAGATAGTCGGGAACGGGAACGTGAGCTTATATGACTACTTATATGAATTAAATGAGATGCTCCACACCAGGAGCTGGGCGATGCCGGCCGGGTCAGACAGACAGACAGACAGACAGACAGACAGACAGACAGACAGACAGACAGATAGTCGGTAACGGGAACGGGAACTTATATGACTACTTATATGAATTAAATGAGATGCTCCCCACCAAGGACTCGGCGAAGCCGGGCCGGGTCAGACAGACAGACAGACAGACAGACAGACAGACAGACAGACAGACAGTCGGTAACGGGAACGGGAACTTATATGACTACTTATATGAATTAAATGAGATGCTCCCCACCAAGGACTGGGCGAAGCCGGGCCGGGTCAGCTAGTATTCTATAAATTACAATCCTCAAATCATGTTCCTGTTCTGTCTTTGATCACTGTGGATATTACTTTGCAATGGAGAGAGAAGAAATCCAGTAACAAAACACACCCGCATGTCACTTCTGGTTATGTTTGTTCATAAATAGACTAATGGCTACATGTGGCATTGTTAGTGCTGCTACTTGTTTATCGTCAATATTATTAGTTTTAATACTGAGATCTTTTCTATCAGTTTTAATACTGAGATCTTTTCTATCAGTTTTAATACTGAGATCTTTTCTATCAGTTTTAATACTGAGATCTTTTCTATCAGTTTTAATACTGAGATCTTTTCTACCAGTTTTAATACTGAGATCTTTTCTACCAGTTTTAATACTGAGATCTTTTCTACCAGTTTTAATACTGAGATCTTTTCTACCAGTTTTAATACTGAGATCTTTTCTACCAGTTTTAATACTGAGATCTTTTCTATCAGTTTTAATATCCTACTTTTGTTTCCGTTCGCTGGCTTTGTACACAAGTGTAGTCCATACGATTACTACTACTTCTAGAGCACAGAAATGATGTTTGCTACACATCCTCAAGCTGTGTCAATCCTTGCCCCGCCGAGCAGCAGCGACATATTCCAGCCTCCTTACCTGCCAACACCTATCTCTGTCCACATAGTCAACGCCGATGTCTCTGTTACACCACTCTAGTCCATCCACTCCACGCAGTCAACGCCGATGTCTCTGTCACACCACTCTAGTCCATACACTCCACGCCTCTGTTACACCACTCTAGTCCATACACTCCACGTCTCTGTTACACCACTCTAGTCCATCCACTCCACGCAGTCAACGCCGATGTCTCTGTCACACCACTCTAGTCCATACACTCCACGTCTCTGTTACACCACTCTAGTCCATACACTCCACGTCTCTGTTACACCACTCTAGTCCATCCACTCCACGTCTCTGTCACACCACTCTAGTCCATCCACTCCACGTCTCTGTCACACCACTCTAGTCCATCCACTCCACGTCTCTGTCACACCACTCTAGTCTATCCACACCACGTCTCTGTCACACCACTCTAGTCTATCCACTACACGTCTCTGTCACACCACTCTAGTCCATCCACTCCACGTCTCTGTCACACCACTCTAGTCCATCCACTCCACGTCTCTGTCACACCACTCTAGTCCATCCACTCCACGTCTCTGTCACACCACTCTAGTCCATCCACTCCACGTCTCTGTCACATCACTCTAGTCCATCCACTCCACGTCTCTGTCACACCACTCTAGTCTATCCACTCCACGTCTCTGTCACACCACTCTAGTCCATCCACTCCACGACTCTGTCACACCACTCTAGTCCATCCACTCCACGTCTCTGTCACACCACTCTAGTCCATCCACACCACGTCTCTGTCACACCACTCTAGTCCATCCACTCCACGTCTCTGTCACACCACTCTAGTCTATCCACTCCACGTCTCTGTCACACCACTCTAGTACATCCACTCCACGTCTCTGTCACACCACTCTAGTCCATCCACTCCACGTCTCTGTCACACCACTCTAGTCTATCCACTCCACGTCTCTGTCACACCACTCTAGTCCATCCACTCCACGTCTCTGTCACACCACTCTTGTCCATCCACTCTACGTCACTGTCACACCACTCTAGTCCATCCACTCCACGTCTTTGTCACACCACTCTAGTCCATCCACTCCACGTCTCTGTCACACCACTCTAGTCCATCCACTCCACGTCTCTGTCACACCACTCTAGTCCATCCACTCCACGTCTCTGTCACTCCACTCTAGTCTATACACTCCACGTCTCTGTCATACCACTCTAGTCTATACACCCCACGTCTCTGTCACACCACTCTAGTCTATCCACTCCACGTCTCTGTCACACCACTCTAGTCTATCCACTCCACGTGTCTGTCACACCACTCTAGTCCATCCACGTCTCTGTCACACCACTCTAGTCCATCCACTCCACGTCTCTGTCACACCACTCTAGTCCATCCACTCCACGTCTCTGTCACACCACTCTAGTCCATCCACTCCACGTCTCTGTCACACCACTCTAGTCCATCCACTCCACGTCTTTGTCACACCACTCTAGTCCATCCACTCCACGTCTCTGTCACACCACTCTAGTCCATCCACTCCACGTCTCTGTCACACCACTCTAGTCCATCCACTCCACGTCTCTGTCACACCACTCTAGTCTATCCACTCCACGTCTCTGTCACACCACTCTAGTCCATCCACTCCACGTCTCTGTCACACCACTCTTGTCCATCCACTCTACGTCTCTGTCACACCACTCTAGTCCATCCACTCTACGTCTTTGTCACACCACTCTAGTCCATCCACTCCACGTCTCTGTCACACCACTCTAGTCCATCCACTCCACGTCTCTGTCACACCACTCTAGTCCATCCACTCCACGTCTCTGTCACTCCACTCTAGTCTATACACTCCACGTCTCTGTCATACCACTCTAGTCTATACACCCCACGTCTCTGTCACACCACTCTAGTCTATCCACTCCACGTCTCTGTCACACCACTCTAGTCTATCCACTCCACGTCTCTGTCACACCACTCTAGTCCATCCACTCCACGTCTCTGTCACACCACTCTAGTCCATCCACGTCTCTGTCACACCACTCTAGTCCATCCACTCCATGTCTCTGTCACACCACTCTAGTCCATCCACTCCACGTCTCTGTCACACCACTCTAGTCCATCCACGTCTCTGTCACACCACTCTAGTCCATCCACTCCACGTCTCTGTCACACCACTCTAGTCTATCCATTCCACGTCTCTGTCACACCACTCTAGTCTATCCACTCATTCTTATTAGACAGAAAGCAAGTAGTATCACACAATAAAGTTTTATCTCAAGCCATTACCATTAATATTGGAGTACCTCAGGGGTCTATTCTTGGCCCTCTATTATTTGCCATTTATATAAATGATCTTCCATTAAATCTGTCGTCGTCCTGCGATCTATTTGCTGATGACTGCACAGTATATACAAACGCTGTTGATCGTAATGTGCTAGAATTATCCTTGCAACAGGAAATAAATAGTGTAGTTAACTGGAGTCATGCAAACCGCATGCAAATTAACATTACTAAAACAAAGTCTATGTTAATAGGAACCAGGCAAAGACTTCACACTCTAAACTCGCAGAGAACTCTTCAGCTGCACATTGGCAGCACGCCTGTAGAAAGTGTCACCGAGCACAAGACACTGGGTGTTATCATAGATCAAAATCTAACTTTTAACTCACATGTTCATGCTCTAGTTAAACAAATAGCCAAAAAAGTATACCAACTTGCCAAAATTAAAAATTTCCTTGACGAAAACACAAGAAAGATATTCTATACTTCTCATATACAAACACATATTGATTACTGCTCCACAGTCTGGGATGGATGCTCCAAATCAATAAAAAGACGCCTATATTCACTCCAGAAAAGGGCAGTGCGTTTAATTAATGGTGAAAAGCTTACCGACAATGCTAACCTATATAAACGTCTCCGGTTACTGCCACTCCACAAGCGCCTGCTTTTTAATAAGACCAAACTAATTCACAAAATCCTATTTCAAAATGCTCCAAGCTACCTTTGGCCATTGTTTAAATATAACGCTAGACATAGCGAACGACTAAATATACTTCATGTCCCTAAACCTAGGATAGACTTATATAAAACAAGCTTAGCATACTCTGCCGCTCAGTTGTGGAACAATCTTCCACAAGAAATCAAAGACACCACCAATCATGATACATACATTCGCAACCTGTTTGAACACTACCTTAGTACAGACTACATGCCCCCATAACAAATAACACAAAAAAGACAATAATGGTAACTTATCTCAAACGACAACTAGCCAAAAAACATTCCCTTATGTATGGCACGTTACACCCTCCTTAGGTATTTATAATGCCCATGTTAAACACTGCCTCAGTGAGTCATTTGTTATTGATTATTTTTCATGCGTTTTAATGTTCTTTTGTTGTCAAAAGTTGCTTCATAAGTGATGTTGAATGAAAGAATGTATGAGAGGAAATAGAGAAGAAGGGCAGAATGTCAGACGGGCCTGCGTGCCCAATTCTTAACCCTTTGAAAATAAAGACTTATTATTATTATTATTATTATTATTATTATTATACTCAACGTCTCTGTCACACCACTCTAGTCCATCCACTCCACGTCTCTGTCACACCACTCTAGTCTATCCACTCCACGTCTCTGTCACACTACTCTAGTCTATCCACTCCACGTCTCTGTCACACTACTCTAGTCTATCCACTACACGTCTCTGTCACACCACTCTAGTCTATCCACTCCACGTCTCTGTTACACCACTCTAGTCCATCCTCTCCACGTCTCTGTCACACCACTCTAGTCCATCCACTCCACGTCTCTGTCACATAACTCTAGTCCATCCACTCCACGTCTCTGTCACACCACTCTAGTCCATCCACTCCACGTCTCTGTCACACCACTCTAGTCTATCCACTCCACGAAATCAACACCGACGTCCCTGTCACACCACTCTAGTCCATACACTCCACGTCTCTGTCACACCACTCTAGTATATCCACTCCACGTCTCTGTCACACCAATCTAGTCCATCCACTCCACGTCTCTGTCACACCACTCTAGTCCATCCACTCCACGAAGTCAACCCCGACGTCTCTGTCACACCACTCTAGTCCATACACTCCACGTCTCTGTCACACTACTCTAGTCTATCCACTCCACGTCTCTGTCACACCACCCTAGTCTATCCACTACACGTCTCTGTCACACCACTCTAGTCTATCCACTCCACGTCTCTGTCACACTACTCTAGTCTATCCACTCCACGTCTCTGTCACACCACTCTAGTCTATCCACTCCACGTCTCTGTCACACCACTCTAGTCTATCCACTCCACGTCTCTGTCACACCACTCTAGTCTATCCACTCCACGTCTCTGTCACTCCACTCTAGTCCATCCACTCCACGTCTCTGTCACACCACTCTAGTCCATACACTCCACGAAGTCAACACCGACGTCTCTGTCACACCACTCTAGTCCATCCACTCCACGTCTCTGTCACACCATTCTAGTCCATCCACTCCACGAAGTAAACACCGACGTCTCTGTCACACCACTCTAGTCTATACACTCCACGTCTCTGTCACACCACTCTAGTCCATCCACTCCACGTCTCTGTCACACCACTCTAGTCCATCCACTCCACGAAGTCAACAGCCGATGTCTCTGTCACACCACTCTAGTCCTATACACTCCACGTCTCTGTTCACACCACTCTAGTCCATACACTCCACGTCTCTGTCACACCACTCTAGTCCATCCACGTCTCTGTCACACCACTCTAGTCCATACACTCCACGAAGTCAACCCCGACGTCTCTGTCACACCACTCTAGTCTATCCACTCCACGTCTCTGTCACACCACTCTAGTCCTATCCACTCCACGTCTCTGTCACACCACTCTAGTCCATCCACTCCACGAAGTCAACGCCGATGTCTCTGTCACACCACTCTAGTCCATCCACTCCACGTCTCTGTCACACCACTCTAGTCCATCCACTCCACGAAGTCAACGCCGATGTCTCTGTCACACCACTCTAGTCCATCCACTCCACGCAGACACTAATCAATGATTGTCTGCAGTTCACCAACAGCCGTGAGTCATAAATCTCAAACCAACAAAATAAAACATGTTTGTTATTCAATTTAATTTTCACATATAAAATGCCAACAATAGAAAAGAATGTGAAAATATAGAAGACCCTACAACATCCTCTTTCATCAAGACTTAATTCTTGCAAATGTATCTGTTACTGCATTGTAATTCACATCAATCGCCAACTCTCTTCCCATAGGGAGCAAATCTAACACAGCCAATCTATCTTCAACTATTGTAGAATAACGTGTATAATTCAAATGGAGTATCATTCTGCAACTGCACAATGTATTGGTATATTCAGGAAAAAGTAAATTAAGATAAATTGAACACATCATTTGGGGATTATGAATTTAAGTACATTATTAATTGTCATCTTCTTGACACTTGACATGGTTTGGGGATGTGTGAGTGGATGTGCGATGTGTGGGTTGGTGGGGGATTGTGTGCGTGGGTGGGGAATATGTGGTCGATGGAGATGTGGCTGGCGGATGGGTGGTTTGAGGTGTGGATGGGCGTGGGATGTGTGGGTTAGTGGGGGAATGTCTATGGGTGGCGAGTTTGTTTTGGTTGGGGGATCAAGTGAGGGCAGTGTGTGTGGGTGGGGGATGTGCGGGAGGGGGATGGGTCGGTTGGTGGGGTATGTATGTGTCCCTTGGTGTGCGTGTGTGTGGGTAGGTGGGGGTGTGTATGTGTCCCTTGGTTCGCGTGTGTGTGGGTAGGTGGGGGTGTTGTGTGGGTGGGGTGATGTATGGGTAGGTGGGAGATGGGCCTCATAACATGGTGATTAGCCTTGTTTATGTTTACAACATTCATTTCACAATGTTTATTTTTCTTCCTATGTAAATGTATAATGCTCTTGATGAATGAAAGACGAGTGATTGGAAGGGCTGAATGTAAGACGGGCCTGCGCGCCCAATTTGTGACCCTAATAAAGTTGATTTGATTTTGATTTATGTAGCGTATTTCATGATATATATATATATATATATATATATATATATATATATATATATATATATATATATATATATATATATATATATATATATATATATATATATATATATATATATATATATATATATATATATATATATATATATAACTAGACGACCCGGTCCGGCTTCGCCCAGTTCTTGGCGGGAAGCGTCTCATTGAATTCAAATACATTTCTCTAAGCGCACAGAGTACGCGTTCGGCCCCTGCTCCCGTTCCTCATCTGTTTCTGATGCTCCCTTTCCCATTCCCATTGCTCGTATTTCAGTGGATCCGCGGGAGTGAGAACAATATCTGTACAAAATTTCATCTCAATCGGATGGACCGTTCGGGAACGCATAAAGGACACACACGCAAAGAAACATTACTGTTCATAACTATTTTCTGGTTTAATCAGAGAGTGAGTTCCCTTGGAGCAATATGGTGGGCCACAGGCGGGCCTGTTTCTGAAGCTCGTAATGCCTTTTTCTTTCATGCTAGAGGAAACATTGTTGATTTTAAGCTCACAAACTATGTCAGTTGGCTCCGCTGGAGTGAGAACATCTGTACAAAACTTCATCTCAATCGGATAGACTGTTCGGGAACGCATAAAGGACAAACAAACAAACAAACATTGTCTTATATATATATATAGATTACTTGAATGAAAGATATGTACAAATACGTTTTAGCTCAACGAGGCACTATGCATCTGGTACATGGAAAAACAATACAAATGATCCAACAAATAATACAAATAAATAGCGACTCAGAGAATATAAACACAACATACCTAAGACAGATAATAAATGAATATATATAGCTTGATCAAATACATTACCATGAAATCAAAAGATGATATAAAGAGATTTTTTGGGAACGTGACTGCATGTTCGGAGCGATGGCAGATGGCTATGTCCCAGAGTTGACCGGTTTTTGTGTGGGTGAACATCTAGGACTATTGTGTTGACATTCTGGCGGCGGTATTATGCACAGTGTATCTGTGCGGGCTGTTGTTTGTCGAGACTCCTGTCTTTTCCACTTTTCACATTGGCAGTGGGGAGCATTTTATGTGATATTCACTGGCACAGGAATGGAGCATAATGGGGACGACCCGTTGCTGTGAAGTTGGAACCGTGACTAACTAACTAACTAGCCCTAGTGAATGTCTGTGTTTCGAGCCATATTATTGCTTACTTACTGCCATGACTTCCATAGTCAGGCTACTTGTGGTCTCAACAAATGCACCAGTGTCCTCTATCACATTTCTCCCTCTGGCCTGGGCCGTAAAGGCCCATGAGCTTCTCACATGTCAGACGACCGACCCATCTGTGTAGATGACCGCGTCACTGTCTAACGAATTCTCGAAAATCAACGCTTGTACTTCCACCTCCACAGCAGCCGGATTTTCTTGTCTGCATTTTCTATCTAGTTGGATGCAAACTGAAAAGGACGTACAGAAATTTGTTGGCACTTGTACCCACTCCTCGCCAGGTTCTAAGTCCTCAAGTAAACACACCTGTTGAAGAATGTCTTCGGCTTGACCCATCCACAACCTTCCTCTTTTTAACCTGCTGCCCTTTACCTTCATAATTTCACTACACAGTGGATGTTGTGTGTTTCTATGACCATGAGCAGCATGACGATTAAGGTGATGGCAGTAACACAGGCTTTCATATGACTAGAATCACAGCATTATACCAACATGTGTGTACTAAGTGACTCAATGAGCATGATTCGGAAGGTCGATGCAGGATCTGTGTGTAGACAATGGATTGAGTCACTGCTGAAGTCTGTTGTCCGTAAAGTCACCTTCATCTTCGTCCCGGGACATGCGGGAGTCGAGGGAAATGAACGAGCTGACAAAAAGACAGATCTGGCACTATTAGCTACCGAACGCTGATACATATGCTGGGGGGGGGGGGGGAGGATCTGAGCACCTATGGACCTGTCCAGAGTGCAATGAAGATACCCCGACTTATAACTGATAACTGTTGTGTGTTTGCATTAACTCTGAGGTAGGCACATGCTCTGCAAATTTGTATTCTGTCTTCAATGGTTGGAAAGTCAAGAAGGCACAGTGCATGCTGTATCTCTGGTACATCCAAGAATAATGCGCATAGCTTCATTCTGTATCCTTTCCATCTGCTTATGGCTGAGAGTCAGGATTGCCATTGCATACTCCAAAACAGACATGACCAGCCCCTCGTACAGAAGACATAGATGGCGCTGCTCACAGTTTGCTGCCGCCATCACCCGCATCGCTGCCAAACCCCGCTTGGCAAAGAGGTTTTCAGAGGTTTTAATTTATAATAATATATTTCAATTGACAACACAAACATTGGATACCATTCCTGGGCCTTTGATACATCTGGTCATCAGTTCAATCTAAGGACTAACAAGCTCACCTGGGATCTAGACATTCTGCCGTCCTTATTTGAAAATTTGGTCACACTAGTTTTCACGTCTGTTCATCAGGCATGTTTTAGGAAGAGTGCGCGATTAACATATTCTACGCGGGCTTTCGATGGAGGCGGTGTCACGTGTCTGTTCTCATCCAATGATCTCCTGAGTTTTGGCTGATGAAATGTTTCCTAGAATTGACGTCATCTGTCACTTGTTCCAGTTCCAGTTTTGATGTTGCATTAAATTTTAAAGGTTTGGTTTCAGTTTGCGTTAGTAAAGTCCATTGTTTTATATTTTCTCCTCTTCTTGGCTTGAATTCTTGTCAACTGAATAATGGTGGTTAGCAATTATGCCACTCCCATAAGTGCTCCGCTCTCCTCCTAACTCAAGCCTGAGTGCGGAGAATATCAGCTCAGTGTACGAACTCCGTAGCACTGACAAGGATCCTGAAATACTTTGGGTAGATTTTTAACTAGAAATTTTGCCTGGGCAGCGTCGTTAGGCTACTCTTTTTCGACTTCCAACTGCCAAGGGATTCTATAGGCGCACAACAATACACACAGTCGTCCAATCTCACTACCCAGACCAGGGGAACGTTTTGTTACTAGAACTCCACATGAAAACATCTCGGCCCTCACCTGGGCTTGAACCCGGGGCCTCCAGCACTTGAGGCGGACACCATACTTCAAGACCACTCAGCCCTCCCCCTTCCAATGTTAATTATCGCCAAAGTATTTGAGCACATTTTGTAAACCTAAATGTGCGGTGGAATGCACCTACGTGTTCACATAAACAGTAAGTGAAGAACCATACATTCACCCAAGCACAAGTTGTTACATCTATTACTTTTAATTTATTATTATCTATGATATCCTTGTCTATGATCATTTCCTCCTTCTGATGTCCCCACCTTGAAATATTGTTTGTGTGCCCCAATGACCCTAAGAGCTTTGCTGACAGCAACCACCCAGCAGGGTCTCTCGTGCCACACAGCAGACGAAGAGACACTCAAATCTGCAACCTTGTAAGTCAACTGGCCGAAGGCAATCACTAGGGAAAGCAAATCTGGAAAAATAAATGCCTGTCGAAATCGGATGTACCAAGCCACAGACTTGAGAAAGAGGTTACCACAACTTACTTGATGATTGGTTGATCACCATCATCATCATGTTTGCCACTTCTGCAAGTGATGCTAATTTTTTTTTAAATATTAGTGGAGTTAATTTGTCAATGTATATGTCACACTGTGACAGATTGTTATATATGACACTTATTTATGTCCAGTGCCCATGCTCACAATTTGTTAGAGTAAGACACATCAGTCTGACCTCAAGTTGACCTAGCCTACAATTACCCTGACCTCTCAAGTTGACCTAGCCTATAATTACCTTGACCTCTCAACTTGATCCAGTCTAAAGTTGTACTAAGAAATGTGCCTGGAAGTAAAGGCAGCAAGCATGACACTGACCTCATCCCCCACTGAGTGCCACTGGTCTACAGATATCTGCGGCGTACACTTATACCTAGCATGTCTCAATGTGTGGACATGGATCCTTTAATGCTTGTCAAAACTGTCCTGATGATACAGCAGCTACAGATAATGACACTGTAGACCAGTGGTTCTCAACCTTTTTTGGTCAGTGTCCCTCTTCACCATATTTTCAGAACGTCATTCCCCTCCTTTCGTATTTCCTACCAAAAAATCCCCCCCCCCCCCACTTTACACAGTTAATGTAATAATGGAATCTAAATTTAATAGCACATACTAAAACAAGTCTAGACGTCACAGCGGGGAAAGAAGACCCTGTTGAGCTTGACTCTAGTCCGACTTTGTGAAGACACACGAAGGGTGTAGCATAGGTGGGAGTGCAAGCACAATTGAAATACCACTACTTTTAGCGTACACTACTAGGATGGAAAATAGATCAAAGTAGATACAAGATAGACTTCTATGAATAGAGTCTAACCACTGCTGAAGAAGTGATCAAAAGGCTCTCAATTCTAGAAGAATGATTTTCAAAGTCCCAGAATGGATCACTACTTCTAAACAGTGCCAGGCGGAAAGTTATGATGACCCACTGTACTAACAACAGAAGACAGCATGTCAAATTATTCCTGCTAACATGCCTGGATGAAAAATGAGCCCCCACCGTCTAATTCATTCTCACACAACAGGTGATAAGACAGATTTATAAGTATAGATATAGTCCTTTCACTCGTCACACAATCTGATGATGCTATTAATCTACTTTGATAATGACAAAGTCTGGTTGTTATGTTTACAAATACACAGAAAATATTTTAATGCTAATAACACTACGCGAGACCCACGGGGAACTCACTGACACATAAGAGATACGCAGATCTCTGATAAGTCTACAAGGATATTATATTATGGTAAAGTTCATTTGGTGCAGATGCTAATCATCAACTAGTATATTTGGCCAATAGAGGACCTAAATTTTGTGAATGCTGTGCAGTGGCAAACGGGTTGTTAGCCACTTATGTGGTTATCCTTGGCCTCCTGGATGGTAAGCTGAAAGGTGCTGACTGGTTAATGATATGGACTCCACTCGCTGCTGCATCAATGTGAGTGGTGTGTAGTTCAATCACCGGTCGTGACTACGGCTACTGTTGATCAGGGTGTAGGCTCCTGCAACTTGGTTTTGACTGAGCCTATCAGGTGCGGAGACTATCACTGGCTTTTACTATGTTTTAGTGAGTGGTCCGGCTTAACAAGAGCCAGAAAAAAAATGTCTAAGACACAGACAGGTGTTCAATTTTAGCCTGTTGACGTGATAGTAAGCTCCTGTCACCTTCGAGCCGAATGTCAAAATGGTAGATGTTAGGGTTCTACCGGAAGTTAACTTCTCTTGCAGGAGAGTTCTCTTTCCTGTAGCCAAATTAAATTCACAGCCAAATTTAATATACAATTCAGTCTGACTTGATTTCTTGGAGTGTAAACAAACTCTACACTACATCTACTTCTAACTATTAGAAGAAATCGTATTTTATCAATCTCTACAGTTTTATGTATATAAATACACTAAACACTGATGATCTTAGCTAATATAGGGATATATAGATAACAATACAAAATAATACATAAACAAACTCTACACTACATCTACTTCTAACTATTAGAAGAAATCGTATTTTATCAATCTCTACAGTTTTATGTATATAAATACACTAAACACTGATGATCTTAGCTAATATAGGGATATATAGATAACAATACAAAATAATACATAAGTATCTAAGTGGGGTTTACTGAGGGCTATCTCAATCTGGTAAAAACTATCTGAGATGCGGGCCAACTTGTCAAACACACAACACATCACACAACACAACATATCACAATCACACTACACAACATATCACTGCAAACATATCACACAACACAACATATCACACTACACATCACACAACACAACATATCACACTTATAAAGCCTGTGCTGAATGTGTTTTCTGATGATATTTATGATGGTCACTTTGCATAAATGATTCCCCTCAGATATCACACTTGAATAGTTTCTCTCCTGCATGTGTTCTCATGTGTTTCTTCAGATGGCTTGTCTGAGTGAAAGATACAGCACAATCATTACACTTGTAAGGTTTCTCTCCTGTATGTATTCTCATGTGATACTTCAGATGACTAGTTTGAGTAAAATATGCAGTACATACATCACATCTATAAGGTTTCTCTCCCGTATGTATTTTTGTGTGTCTCTTCAGACTGTGAGAAAGGGGAAAATATGCACCACAAATATTACACTTGTAAGGTTTCTCTCCTGTGTGAGTTCTCATGTGACCTTTCAGTTGGCTAACTTCAATGAAAGATGCAGCACAAACATAACACTTATGAGGTTTCTCTTGTGTGTGAGTTCTCATGTGACATTTTAGATGGCCAGTTTGAATAAAAGATGCACCACAAACATCACACTTGTAAGATTTCTCTCCTGTATGAATTCTGGTGTGACACTTCAGACTGCCAATCTGAGTGAATGACGCAGCACAAACCTCATATTTGAAAGGTTTTTCTCTTGTATGTTTTCTCCAGTGGCATTTTAATTGGCTTATTTCACTAAAAGATGCAGCACAAACATGACACTTGTGAGGTTTCTCTCCTGTATGTATTTTCTTGTGATACTTAAGATGGCCTGCTCGAGTAAACGATGAATTGCAAAGGTCACACTTGTAAGGTTTGTCTCCGGTATGTTTTCTCTTGTGGCTTTTCATTACATTAAGTCGTGTAAATGATGCACAGCAAACATCACACTGGTAAGGTTTCTCTCCTGTATGTGTTCTCTTGTGGTAATTAAGTGTACCAGCTTCAACAAAAGATGCACCACAAATATCACATTTGTAAGGTTTCTCTCCTGTATGTGTTCTCTTGTGACTTGTCAGACTATAGGGTCGACTGAAAGAAGCCCTACAGACATCACATTTGTAACGTTTGTCTGCTGTATTTGATGTCTTGTGACTGTGTAAATACGTGTCTACACTGATGGTTTGACAAACATCAGACATGTGTGGTGCGTCTCCTGCTTGTATTCTTGGAGGACTACAACTGGTATAACCAACAGTGTCATCAGGAGATGTCCCAGAAATCTGTGTACATTTTACTAGAGTGTCCACATGATGTAATTGAACATTCTCATTGGTCGGACATAGTTTAGCATTTATTTCAACCACAGAAGACACTCTCTAACTTGTGACTAGACTTCTCATGTTTTACTGATGCTATATTTTGAGCCTCTAACCAAAAATCAAGTGCCACTTCTGGGTATTGAGTGAGAGCTGGTGTGTCTTCAGATTCTGTGTTTCTGTGTCCTGCTTTGTCACGTCTGCTGTGACAGTCGGCAGTGTCCAACATACTACAGAATCTGTGACGTGTCTTCTCACACACAATGTCTGATGGTTCTTGTTTCACACGTTTCCAGTCTATGTTTCTGTACACCATATTCTTCTCCTGGCCTGATTCTTCTTGTAGGGGCAGACAACTCTGAGAACAGGCGTGCATTTCTGAAACACAATAAATACAGGGTTAGACACATTACACATGCGACAAGTAGCAGAGTATAAACAGATTATAAACAAACATGGAAGTGTCATCTAGCAGATGAAGAGATAATGCATGCAAGTCTGTATTTACAGATGAATGAATAGTTTAAGTGTGTATTTCGAGATGAATAGTTTGAGTGTATATTTACAGATGAATAGTTTAAGTATATATTTACAGATGAATAGTTTAAGTGGATATTTACAGATAATATGCATCTCTTGTTGGTTGATTGCCTATGAACAAGGGGGAGGTGGTCACGTGTTTGCGGGAACAGATGGATAAGGCGGGGGAACAGATTGAGAACCTGTATGTGGAAAGAATGAGATTGTGTGGGAGATTGTGTAGGGGTTCTATAAGAATCTCAAAACTGAAAGGGAAGACCAGGAGAACTTTAAATCAGATAGCAGTGGGAACAATTAGTAGTATGACTCTTCACTGGCTGTTGAATGACGAGATGGAGCACATATGAGAATGTCCTGAGCTCAGGGATGTCAGTTCTCAACTCAACTCAAATTATAGATGAACAGTTTAAGTGAATGTTTACAGATAAATAGTTTAACTGTATTTACAGACAAACTATGATTATACATCTATATATAAAATATTAACTGCTAATATATGTAAGCTGGATCTGTGGCTTATGGGCAGTGAACACAATTCCCAGAAACACGGGGGGAGGGGGGGGGGGGGGTTATATCAGCAGCAGGTGATAGGGAAGCAGACTGTGTTGTCGTGTAGGCTCGTAACAGCCCACAGGCTTATGGTAGCACATGGGCTTTTGTTTTGGCATCACAGATGATCTTGGTGGTATGAAGGCTTTAAGTCATGTTTGTGTAGTGGGTTGTAGTACATAGGCACAGCCAGTTTGGGAGATGGAGAAACATGAGTGTCTCTGTGTAGGTGGCTGTCAAACAGACCTTGTACTAACATGACACGACATGTCACGGCCCTGTCACCTCTCACAGCTCTGACAGATAACTACTCAACAAGTGCAGTCATCCATTGCACTCAGTGTGACAGACGGCACATAACTACACATTGGATATGAGAGATGACTGTATGGCAACATCCATACATGTAGGGATGCCATCGAGGCCCACATCTTACACGGACACCTGTTATCACTCCATAATAAAAAGTCTAAAAACTGTTTACTTGTTTGTTATAATTTGCTGCAGTCTAAGTACATTTTGGAGTGATAACAGGGGTCCATGTAAGACAAGTAATGGTAACAGTACAACTAAGTTACAACCAACATTTCAATCTTATCAAAAACACATTGAAGACTTGCAATCTCATTCAATCATCTTATGTTTGACTTACTCATATCTTCACCTGCGTAGTCTACATACACTTCAGGTGGTTCTATCTTGACACTTGCTGGTATTTTACTGTTCATCTTGTCAAAGACTTGAACCTCAGAGGTCATCTCTCTAGTAGAACTGTGAACCCTGTCAGCCTGAAAGCAGTGGTGATTCACACACATCAGCATACACAAATAATCTATGTCAATAAATGACATGTCTAGAATTCCCATGGTCAATTAAAGACATGATGATTGATACACAACCCAGAATTGTATGAACTGGGTTTTCTATTATTATTATAATTGGTGATGAATACAATTATAATACTCATGATCAATTAAAAACCAAAGAATGGCCATGTTACAACACAATGACAATATTGTGTAATGTTGGACAATAGAAACTGATGATGTTCAATTTTCAGTGAAATACTGGAGTCAGGTGAACATGTTTTTAAACTAGACACTTCACATGAACACAACAGAAGACATTCAACTTGCTTACATAACTAAGTCGTGTCCCTTCTGTGTTTTCACAGTATCTGTAAACTGTGTATAGACATTTCTGTAGTCAGACAGGGAACAATGCCATTACACAGAGAACAGTGCCATTACACAGGGAACAGCACCATTACACAGGAAACAGTGCCATTACACAGGAAACAGAGCCATTACACAGGGAACAGCGCCATTACACAGGGAACAGCACCATTACACAGGGAACAGTGCCATTACACAGGGAACAGCGCCATTACACAGGGAACAGCGCCATTACACAGGGAACAGCGCCATTACATAGGGAACAGTGTCATTACATAGGGAAGAGTGTCATTACACAGGGAACAGTGCCATTACAAGGGAACAGTGCCATTACACAGGGAACAGTGCCATTACACAGGGAACAGTGCCATTACACAGGGAACAGTGCCATTACACAGGGAAGATTAGAAGCTTAATGTGGACATGTACATGCAGCAAGACTAAACAGTTGACACTGATGTCCTTGAACCTGGCACTATCTAGCAATAACCACAACCAAAACTACTCACTTCACAGGCTGGCTCCAGTTTGATATTGCGACTTTGTGACTGGCTGTGTGATTCCATGCTTCCTGCAGTCACAGAATAAACAGTCATCACTGCCAGTGTTTGAAATATGCTTTGTTACTGTAATGTGTATGCAAACTGTGCTGACATACATATGTAACAGGTACATGAATGTGTGTAAATTGTGCTGATGTACACACATAACATATACATGAATGTGTGTAAACTGTGCTGATGTAAACACATAACGTATACATGAATGTGTGTAAACTGTGCTGATGTACACACATAACTTATACATGAATGTGTGTAAACTGTGCTGATGTACACACATAACATATACATGAATGTGTGTAAACTGTGCTGACATACATATGTAACATATACATGAATGTGTGTAAACTGTGCTGACATACATATGTAACATATACATGAATGTGTGTAAACTGTGCTGACATACATATGTAACATATACATGAATGTGTGTAAACTGTGCTGATGTACACACATAACATATACATGAATGTGTGTAAACTGTGCTGACATACATATGTAACATATACATGAATGTGTGTAAACTGTGCTGATGTACACACATAACATATACATGAATGTGTGTAAACTGTGCTGACATACATATGTAACATATACATGAATGTGTGTAAACTGTGCTGATGTACAAACATAACATATACATGAATGTGTGTAAACTGTGCTGACATACATATGTAACAGGTACATGAATGTGTGTAAACTCTACTGATGTACACACATTACGTATACATGAATGTGTAAACACTGCTGACATACATATGTACAGTAAATGTGCTCAGATAGCAGATGAGTGTGCAATCTTAGATGTAACCATCAACAGAATGAATGTAAATATAATCTGCTGGTATTCTAGACTTCAGGACCACTACTGGCCACCGATGGACATTAGCCTGTCCAAACTCTTGCCTGCTAGGATGTGTGTAGACCACACCGTCCTTGACCTTCAACCATTCTAAGGCCTGCACAGTTGTGTTGTTGTCTGTCCATCTTCTTCGTGTTGTCAGTGTTAGCTGGCAGACGTGTAGTCAGTGTTAGCTGGCAGACGTGTAGTCAGTGTTAGCTGGCAGACGTGTTGTCAGTTTTAGCTGGCAGACGTGTTGTCAGTGTTAGCTGGCAGACGTGTTGTCAGTGTTAGCTGGCAGATGTGTAGTCAGTGTTAGCTGGCAGACGTGTAGTCAGTGTTAGCTGGCAGACGTGTAGTCAGTGTTAGCTGGCAGACGTGTAGTCAGTGTTAGCTGGCAAACGTGTAGTCAGTGTTAGCTGGCAGACGTGTAGTCAGTGTGAGCTGGCAGACGTGTAGTCAGTGTTAGCTGGCAGACGTGTTGTCAGTGTGAGCTGGCAGACGTGTAGTCAGTGTTAGCTGGCAGATGTGTAGTCAGTGTTAGCTGGCAGATGTGTAGTCAGTGTTAGCTGGCAGATGTGTAGTCAGTGTTAGCTGGCAGATGTGTAGTCAGTGTTAGCTGGCAGATGTGTAGTCAGTGTTAGCTGGCAGATGTGTAGTCAGTGTTAGCTGGCAGACATGTAGTCAGTGTTAGCTGGCAGATGTGTAGTCAGTGTTAGCTGGCAGACGTGTAGTCAGTGTTAGCTGGCAGATGTGTAGTCAGTGTTAGCTGGCAGACATGTAGTCAGTGTTAGCTGGCAGACATGTAGTCAGTGTTAGCTGGCAGACATGTAGTCAGTGTTAGCTGGCAGATGTGTAGTCAGTGTTAGCTGGCAGATGTTTAGTCAGTGTTAGCTGGCAGAAGTGTAGTCAGTGTTAGCTGGCAGACGTGTAGTCAGGCCTGGGAACTCACACAATATCATCATCATCATGAGCTCAAAGTGTTAGCTGGCAGACATGTAGTCAGGCCTGGGAACTCACACAATATCATCATCATCATGAGCTCAAAGTGTAAGCTGGCAGACATGTAGTCAGGCCTGGGAACTCACACAATATTTTCATCATCATGAGCTCAAAGTGTTAGCTGGCAGACATGTAGTCAGGCCTGGGAACTCACACAATATCATCATCATCATGAGCTCAAAGTGTAAGCTGGCAGACATGTAGTCAGGCCTGGGAACTCACACAATATCATCATCATCATGAGCTCAAAGTGTAAGCTGGCAGACGTGTAGTCAGGCCTCGGAACTCACACAATATCATCATCATCATGAGCTCAAAGTGTTAGCTGGCAGACATGTAGTCAGGCCTGGGAACTCACACAATATCATCATCATCATGAGCTCAAAGTGTAAGCTGGCAGACATGTAGTCAGGCCTGGGAACTCACACAATATCATCATCATCATGAGCTCAAAGTGTAAGCTGGCAGACGTGTAGTCAGGCCTGGGAACTCACACAATATCATCATCATCATGAGCTCAAAGTGTAAGCTGGCAGACATGTAGTCAGGCCTGGGAACTCACACAATATCATCATCATCATGAGCTCAAAGTGTTAGCTGGCAGACATGTAGTCAGGCCTGGGAACTCACACAATATCATCATCATCATGAGCTCAAAGTGTAAGCTGGCAGACATGTAGTCAGGCCTGGGAACTCACACAATATCATCATCATCATGAGCTCAAAGTGTAAGCTGGCAGACATGTAGTCAGGCCTGGGAACTCACACAATATCATCATCATCATGAGCTCAAAGTGTAAGCTGGCAGACATGTAGTCAGGCCTGAGAACTCACACAATATCATCATCATCGAGCTCAAAGTGTAAGCTGGCAGACATGTAGTCAGGCGTGAGAACTCACACATTATCATCATCATCATGAGCTCAAAGTGTGAGCTCTTGTCATGGTTGGGCGTGCATATTACCTGGAGTGAGAAGCATGCTTTGGACCGGGCCCGAGAGAGTAAGGTCCCTTAAAAATGCAACACTCAAGCTGAGACCGCCCCAGGAAATGGGCAGCTCAGAACGTGAGCATGTGATGGCAAGCATTTAGATTGCCACCATATGTTTATAGTTTATTTAGTTATCTTACAGAAGTAGATAGCTGCATTTAGTGAGAATGTGACTGTCAATGAGAAAATAGATGATTTAAAATGGATTGGCATTCTCTTGAAATCCTTTCATAATAAATGTCTTATTTGTATTTGTGACATAATGTCCCCAGTTGGCACCAGCTTGCAGACGATTATAAATATCTTTTCTTGGAAAGACTAATTCCATGTGTGGGAGACTGGCGGTTGCCTTATATGGTAATGCTTAGCGCACATATCATTGCTCAGATAGAGGCAAGGAATGTGCCAGTAGCTGGAAATAGCTTAGAATAGTTTGGTAAAACTCCCAGGCGGGACCAGAAATAGTCACTTGAGTTTGGGCCAGCCACCGATTAGGATGTGATTCGTTCCGGGAGCGGGTAGATGCCCCATTGTGGGGCCATTTTTTTCCTCTATGTTGCATTGGTGAGCATACATCTGTTTTTTTTTTTGAATGATAAGATTTGTGTTAGAGATGTAATACAATCTTTGTTTGATATGAGAAGTATCCTACATTTCATGTATGTATTTTGGCGGACTTTGCTACGGCACCGTTACTTCTGTAAGAAAGCCAGCCTGAGATTTGAACGTCTATACCACTGTTCTATATTCCTATGCTTACAATTCTTATCCAATTCTTATCATGCTATGATTACGGCTTCATCTTCTTTTGAAGAGTTGATGTCTCTGTAAATTCTATACCGTGTCTGCAGAGTTCAATCTATCTTCACTTTTGGTTCCCTCTCAATTAGGGAAGAGCCTATCTTTACCGGACTTTTGGTAAAGTATTCAGGTGTTACATAATGCCTTTGTTAAAGATTCAGATATTGTACGCATATATATTTTGTGTGTATGACAGCCTGGGGACACAGTTAGATAAGACACCCCATTGCTTTGGTCGGATTGGTGGATCATGTATGTCGTGGCGCAATCATATTTAGGAGAACGGTTCACCTACCTACATACTCATTTTTACCTGCCGTAAATCGTGCAGTGTGCTTGCCACAATAACAAGACATTGGAGCCAATATTTCCACAACTTCGACCTTAGTCACACACCACACCCCCCCCCCTCCTCGGGCATGTTCTGTAACAGATGGTTGTACTCCCATATAGAGGAGTGTTTGTATGTGGGAGAATATATCTCCATTTGGTATCTGTGATGTCCTGTTCGGTGTATAGGTAGAAGCGTGAGGTTGGTAGAGTGTTCAGAGTACCGCCCCACTTTCCCGCCAAATAAACGCATACGTTACAGGCGCACAGGTGATACCACTTCAGGATATGGGGATTGTCCTCTACCTATATGTTCTGTTGTTGTCTCTGTGAGTCTTATGAACCTGCATAATAAGCTAGAATACTCATAGATTGTCATTTTAATCTTACAGACATGTGAGGCATGGAGGCGGGGAACATCTTGGCTGGATCTTGGCTGGATCTTAGCTGGATCTTAGTTGGATCTTAGAGTCTACAACATCTTGGCTGATTTTAGCTGAATCGACGTATAGACCACTTTGGCTGTACACATTTGGCGATACTTTTGGACGAAAAGTCTGAGGATTACTGGTCTAGCCCAAAAAGTCACCCAGTGCTGCCAAACAGCCACATTGTTTTCCTAGAAAACCAGAGGGGAAGTAATCCCCTATTATTCTTCTGGCAACTGGGAGAAATTCCAGACGGAGTTATCTCCTTTTTTGGGTTTGACATTCTAGTGACATGTATTGAAAAGCTTCAACTACTCATCCCAGGCGTCTGACGAGAGATGATATTAATCTTCTTCCTGTAATATCCGGGAAGTTATAGTCTGCAACAGCTTAAGGACTGGAGGTTACTCTCGATGTGAAGCAGTCATAATTAATGGAGTGAACTATGAACCCAGTACGGATACTCCCATTGTTACAATGTCCAATGGTGATCTTGTGGATTCATCTTTTTCTTTGGACGAAGAATGTTACCCATTTATAATACGGGAGGCCGCCTAACGATGTTCAGCCAGCGATGACACCAACGCATAGAGAGTTCTTCGTTCGCTGGAGACCCCAGCGACTTTGTTGAGAGTCTGTGCTTTATTTGTTCCAGAATGTTGGGAGAGGGGCTTCTTATTCTTCCTGGTTAATCATGGAAGTTATAGGTCTGCCAAAGTCACGGATGGGATGGTACTTTCCTTCTGAGAGGGCATCATAATTTGACGTAAATATGAACCCAGCTACACTTCCCTGGTTTGTTTAAATGTCGTGCTGAGACATTTGAGACTTCGTCTTTTTTTCCACGATTAAGCATGCAAGTCTTACCATTTTCGGAAAATCGCCTAGAGAGGTTCAACTAGCTCTGACCCATACTCAGGGAGAGTCCTTCCTTCACCAACAACCCCAGTACGTCATTGAGAGTCCGTGCTTCCACTTTTCCCGCATGATGGACATTAATACGAAGGCGTGAAATCCCTATTTTATGCAGGCATATTTTCCTCTCAAGACCAATGCCATAACGAGTAGTCCAGACTCAGTCACACCATCATCATTTTTATAGAAGGGAAATTGAGGACAGTTCCTTTTGTTAGTCAATTATGACTGTATGTGATCAACTTCAATGAGCCGTATTCCCGTTACTGTGTTCAGTATCCAGAGAACCTTGGTTTTCCTCAGTGGCACATTGTGGGGTTTGGTCAATTCAGGATGGGGAGGAACCCATCTCTTTCAGCGGTAGAATCTGAAGAGGAGTTAGGTTGTGACAGGAGAAGGTCGTCATAGACTGTGGGTGTGGTAGAATGAAGACAGTTGTAGCGAAGCCCTGTGTGGAGTGAATCTACATTCTCCTGATTTTGAATATTGGTGTCTGCACGAACTTAGTACAATAATGACACAATCACCAGTCAGATATTTGATCTATGTTCTGGTTGGTTTTTCCGTGTGATCGACATCATGTAGGGGTAGGGAAGAGAAGAGGAGGAGGAGAGTGTTAGATTATGAGTTATACATTATTTGAGAATGTATATTTTTGTCTGGTGTCAGGTCTTAGTCAGATATGACTGAGCTACCGTATAACAGTAGACGGTACTACCTGGTTTCTCTTAGCGCTGAACGTTGGGCGGCGCTTACCAAACCTGACACCCCACATTGTGCCAACGGCTTCAGGCGGAAGAGCGCAATTGGGAGGGTACAAGCCTTACCCTGGTGCGAGGAAATGCAAGCTAAAGACAAAATGTCATGGCAGGGCAGACCAGGCCCTAAGCCTTGGTTGGCGACTGGTCTAGGATCGAAGCTCCGACAGGCGGACAGTTAGAGCATTGCTTTGCTGATCCGGCAGCTTCTGCAGCTTGTCTTGTTCCAGATGTAGGGGTGTTACCTTTCCTCTGGAGTAAACTAGGCAGGCCGAGAGAGGGATCATGCTGCATGGGCAACACATGATCTCTATATTTTAGCCCAGGCTTTGTGCTATGGAGAGGCAATAACTCCATCCCTGGTCTTAACTGGTCTCGGAATCAAAGCGAGAGGCAACTGTTACGAGTTATAAGCCCTTGTCAGTTGGCGTAGACATGGGGCGCCATGCGTTGCCTCTGACGGTGGGAGACACCTATAGGTGTCACTGATCAGCTACCGCCCGCCTCAAGCTGGGCAGCCCCCAGCCAATTGGGTGCTGATCCGCCACAGTCTGCCTGCTTCAATGGGTGCTTGGGGCTAGGACAAAATCTGAATCGCAGGCTGTAAAACCAATGCACCAGGTAAAAAAATAAAAATAAAAATAGAAACCTCAAGCTACGGCTTGCAACCTGGAACGTGAGAACCATGTGTCCAGGATTTTCCACTGACTTGACCAATATTGACGATGTGAGAAAAACGGCTGTGATTGATGCCGAACTCAATCGTCTAAACATTGATATTGCTGGCCTGCAGGAGACTCGCCTCGTTGAGGAAGGGTCACTCAGGGAAAACAACTACACCTTTTTCTGGAAGGGTAGAGGGCAGGCAGAAAAAAGGCGACACGGTGTGGGCTTTGCAGTGAAGAATTCGCTACTGGGAATGATTGAAATTCCAGCAGGAGGAAATGAAAGACTATTATCCCTGCGCTTGGCAACCTCTTGTGGGTTTGCCACCATTATTACTGCATATGCACCGACACTCGATTCCTCTGATGATGTGAAGGATTCGTTCTATGAGGAGTTAGACTCCGTGATCAAGGCAGTTCCAAAATCTGACTACATTTATATGCTCGGTGATTTCAATGCTCGTGTGGGCAAGGACTCGAGTTCATGGCCAGTGTGCCTTGGAAAATACAACATCGGTCGCATGAATGGAAATGGGCAAAGGCTGCTGGAGCATTGCACCAGTAATGACCTATGTATTACAAACTCCTTTTTTAAAACAAAAGAGATGCATAAGGTCACATGGAAACATCCAAGATCCGGCCATTGGCACCAACTGGACTTCAAGATGGCGACGGACGGTCGTGTTGTTTTGTGTTCGTTAACTTTTTCGCGACGGGGATGGATTTATTCATCTCTGGCGTGTAATTGGTGTGCCAGGATGTAAAACCAGGAGTTTCTACTCAAGATCTGCGCGGGTGCTACGGAGTTCGTGCATCGAGCGAAGCCATCCTTGAGTGAATTTTCAGCAGCGTGTGTGGTTCAAATCAGTCTGTGTTTACGTTTTTTCAACATGGCGGAACAACGTGTGTTTTCCGATGGGCCAGCAGTCAACATACCGAAGCGGCGTGGTAGCCGCGCAGGGACAAAGAAACAAGGTAAGCGCGGAGGTTTGAGGCGTTTTAGACTCAAGTGTCACCGTCTAGGACTCAGGAACATCCGTATTCTATATTGGAACTGTGCCAGTGTAAAACAACGGGGCGCTATTTTAGAAACCCTAGTTTACAGGAACGACATTGTAGCACTCCAGGAGACGAGACTGGGCGATCAGCTACTCCGAATTGCCGGCTTCAAATGTTTCTACAACAGACGACATCTGGGAACGGCGATTCTCGTTCGGGACAGCATGGTGGCGTCAGAGCTAGACATGTCCAGTTGGGACAGTGACGATATACAAATACAGGCGTTGAGAGTTCATTCCAGTATATCATTCGTGTTGGTTAATGTTTATGCCCGCAATGCGAGTATGGACGCCCAGAAGTGGCAGTGTTTAAGTGGCATATTGGGCCAAGAGAGAAATGTTATTTTCTGTGGTGACTTCAACGCTAAGGGCAGAGCATGGGGAAACACTTCCTCCAATACACAAGGGGAGGAGCTCGAGACTGCACTGGAAACCATCGACCTGGTTTGTATTAACAGTGGCTGTGTCACCAGGACAGCAAGCCGTCCAGGCGATGAGGACAGTGCTATTGATCTGGCGCTAGTTTCACCTTCACTCACTACAGTGTGTAGATGGGGTGTCCTAGGACACCATGGCAGCGACCACCACCCGTGCAGCATATTGGTGGAGAAAGGCAGAACCAGGCAGCACAAGCTAAAGGTAAAGACGTTCCAGTATGACAGTACAGGGCAAGATGTGGTGAGTAAAATAAGACGTGACAAGCGCAGAACGTTCCAGGGCAGGAAAAAAAGCTGGGAGCAGCCACCGTGGTGGAGTTTCGAGGTGGAGAAGGCTTGGGTGGATAAGCGTAGTGCTGTAAGGAGATGGCAAAATGCCAAGAAGAACAGAGCTGGTCATCCTAGTCCCTGCTTGCACTTAGAAAGAGAGATGCACACAAAAGTAAGCTATTTCAAAAAACTGGTCAAGGTGGTTAAAAGCGAAAAATGGGCAGAGGTGTGTCAAAGAGTAAGCACAGACAAGTCACTGAAATTGTTCTGGCGACTACATAAAAGCATGAGTGGTGTAGTCAAGAATAAGAGCATTTCAGACTTCCAAGGTGCTGACCTCACCTGGCAGAGGACTGACGAGGACAAGGGCAAAGCCCTCTTTGAACGCTACCTTGAGCAGGGCAACCAGACAGACATGGGAGGCCGAAATCTGGCCAAGGAGGTCACCTCAGACAGATGCAAGGCCCAGAACACTTCGGAGGAAGACACAGTGACAGTGAAAGAAATCAAGGCTGTGCTTCGACGATCAAAAAACAGTGCTCCAGGTCCTGATGGCATAAGATACGACGACATAAATAGGTGTACCGACAATGAGCTAGAGAAATTAGCAGACATGTACAACAACAGTATAGGGAGTGCTAGCATCAAGGAGGAATGGTTACACAGCTATCTGATTCCCTTGCCGAAGCCTGACAAAGACCACAAAAAAATTCAGGGATATCGAATTATAACCATGCAGAATACAATAGGCAAGCTGCTGGAGAAGGTAATTGCCAGGAAAATATCAAGCCAACTAGAGAGGCAAGGTGTTTTCCCACCTACCCTGGGTGGGTACCGTCCAAAAAGAGAAACCTGGACCAATGCAGCAGTCTTTGCCCAGGATGTCTATGAAGGTTTCCACGCAGGCACTGAAACCGTTGCTGCAGCGATTGATCTTGAGGACGCATACAACAGAGTACCACTGGATTTTTTAATGTTTCAGCTTCTTGAACTAAACGTAAGTCCATTCCTCCTTAGTTGGATCGCTGCAGCCCTCTACCAACGGAGAGTAGTTTTTAGATGTGGCAGTTGGACTTCGGAACCAACAACAATATATCCTGGCCTACCACAGGGTTCGCCATTATCTCCGGTACTGTTCAACGCCTACACAGTGAGAATCACCAGTGAGCAGATCACTGGACCTGGCAGGACATTGTCGTATGCCGATGATATTTTAGTGTATCGTCAGGGTAAGGATAGAGAGGAGGTTGCTGTGGAACTACAAACCGAACTCAATCGCATAAGTACTTGGTGTGATGAAGCTGGGGCAATGGTCAACCCAACAAAGGCAACAGTGACTTGGTTCTCTTTGAATAATCATATTGTCAACAATCCAACACCAACTGTAATGCTGTGTTCAGAGACGGTGGAAAGAACGCAGGCAATGAATTACCTGGGAATACGGTTTGATCGAAGCCTTGCTTATAATGTGCACATAGACCAGGTGATAACAAAGGCCAAGCGGGGTTTGGCAGCGATGCGGGTGATGGCGGCAGCAAACTGTGAGCAGCGCCATCTATGTCTTCTGTACGAGGGGCTGGTCATGTCTGTTTTGGAGTATGCAATGGCAATCCTGACTCTCAGCCATACGCAGATAGAAAGGATGGAAAGGATACAGAATGAAGCAATGCGCATTATTCTTGGATGTACAAGAGATACAGCATGCAGGGCGATGCGCTACCTTCTTGATTTTCCAACCATTGAAGAGAGAATACAAGTTTGCAGGGCACGCGCCTACCTCAGAATTAACGCAAACACACAACATCCACTGCATAGTGAAATTAGGACGGTGAAGGGCAGCAGGTTAAAAAGAGGACGGTCGTGGATGGGTCAAGCCGAAGACATTCTTCAACAGGTGTGTTCACTTGAGGACTTAGAACCTGGCGAGGAATGGGTGCAAGTGCCAACAGACTTCTGCACATCCTTTTCAGTTTGCATCCAACTAGATAGAAAATGCAGACAAGAAAATCCGGCTGCTGTTGAGGCTGAAGTACAAGCGTTGATTTTCGAGAATTCGCTAGACGGTGACGCGGTCATCTACACAGATGGGTCGGTCGTCCGACATGTGAGAAGCTCATGGGCCTTTACAGCTCGGGCCGGAGGGAGAATTGTGAAGGAGGACTCTGGTGCTTTCACTGAAACCACAAGTAGCCTGACCATGGAAGTCATGGCAGTAAGTAAAGCAATAACATGGCTCGAGACACAGACATTCACTAGGGCTTGTTTCCTTAGCGACTCAATGAACATGATCAAGAGGATAGAGGAGGGGTCGATCCGAAGAGAGTGGTTGCTGCCTCTGAAGCGGTCTAGGCTGGCAAAGATTAGTTTCATCTTCGTGCCAGGTCATGCGGGAGTACAAGGAAATGAGCGGGCTGACAAGCTCGCAGGTGAGGCTACTGTGGAGGGCGGACGCGCCATGGACCAGGCTGACATTCTGAATGCTCTACGAGAAGTGAGACTTTTGCGAGAACCAAGTGATGACTGGGAATCTACAACAATGGCCAGACTGCGGGAGCAGCAAATTAAAAGAGGGGTGGCCAAACAAGAACACTACGCAGGAAGCCAAAGAAGATTGATAAACCAACACAGAACTGGCGTCGTTAGCCGCTACACGCTGCGGGATTTGCTGAGGAGGGGATCCGAGCACTTATGGACTGAATGGTTCGACGTGCAACGAGGATGATCTGTCGACTAACTAACTAACTAACTATCACACGGAGACAACATCTGAACCATATATCATTGACTCGTAGTTACCACAGTGCTGACTGTGATACGGATCATTCTTTGGTTGTTGCAAGGGTTAGACTGAGACCAAAGAGAATCTACACAGCTAAACACAAATCTAGCCTCAGGATTAATATTATTAACACTCATGATCCTGAAAAGTGCTTTCAGTTTCAACAGCAACTTGAAGACGCTTTCACTGATACACCAGAAAATTGTACAGTAAATGAAAAGTGGGGTCAAATTAAGGAAACTCTTTATAAAACTGCCGTAGGGGTTTACGGCACTGTGGATCATAAGAGGCAGGACTGGTTTGCGGCCAACAGCGAGACTCTGTAGCCCTTGATTGATAAGAAGAAGAAAGCTCTCTTAAGAAACAAGGAAAGACCAACGCGTAACACTCTGAGTGAGCTTAGGCAAGCTAGGAAGGATGTGCAAAAGGCTGCCAGGCAGTGTGCAAATGATTATTGGATCAAGTTATGTGAGTCCATTCAAATCGCAAGTGATAAGGGAGACATAAGAAGCATGTATGAAGGAATAAAGAAAGCCTGCGGTCCAGTGATCAAAAGAAGTGCACCATTGAAAACCTTGACTGGAGAAATCATCACTGATAAGAAACAGCAGATGGACAGATGGGTAGAGCACTATTTGGAGCTTTACTCAAGTGAGACCAAACTAGCGGATGATGCCCTCAACGCCATAGAGGCTCTACCAACTCTTGACCACCTGGACACACTTCCCACCATAACAGAAGTTAAGTGTGCTATAAATGAACGTGCATCTGGCAAGGCTCCAGGTAAGGATGGGATTCCAATAGAGGTTATCAGGAGTGGGCAAGACACACTCACTATACAGATCCACCAGCTAATAGAGCTATGCTGGCGTGAAGGACAAGTCCCACAGGATTTCAAAGATTCAAGCATCATAACACTGTACAAGAACAAGGGTGATCGGAGCGACTGCAACAACTATAGGGGTATCTCACTTCTGTGTATTGTTGGAAAAGTATTTGCCAGAATTGTTCTGCGCAGACTTCAAGTCCTAGGAGATCAAGTCTACCCCGAATCACAGTGTGGCTTTCGACAGAACCGGTCTACCACTGATATGATATTCTCATTGCGACAAATGCAAGAAAAATGCCGTGAACAGAATCAACCACTATTTATTGCCTTCATCGACCTCACAAAGGCATTTGATTTGGTCAGTCGTGAGGGTCTGTTCAAGGCACTAAAGAAGATTGGCTGCCCACCAACTCTTCTGTCCATTGTGGAATCGTTCCACACAGGCATGAAGGGTATAATCAAGTTTGATGGTGCAACTTCTGAAGCATTTGAAATCAAGAGTGGAGTTAAGCAAGGTTGTGTACTAGCTCCCACCCTCTTTGGAATATACTTTTCACTTCTACTGAAATATGCATGTCATGATCAGGATGGTGGTATATACATTCACTCACGCTCAGATGGCGGCCTCTACAATGCTCAGAGATTGAAGGCTAAGACCAAAATTAGGAGGGTACTGATCAGAGAGTTGCTTTTTGCAGATGATGCTGCAGTTACGACCCACTCTGAGGAAGAATTGCAATGTCTACTATCTGCATTCTCCAATGCTTGTTCTGAATTTGGTTTAACAATTAGCAAAAAGAAGACACAGATTATGTCACAAGGTGCGCATGGGGTACCATCAATCTTTATTGACGACGCCGAACTATAGATAGTAGACCATTTTACATATCTAGGATCAGTGGTAAATAGCAAATTATCCCTAGATCAGGAAATCAACATCCGGATTGGTAAGGCAGCAACAACAATGAACAGGTTAAGAAAAAGAGTCTGGGAGAACAGGAAGCTTACTGCCAAAACAAAAGTCCTTGTCTATCAAGCCTGTGTCCTTAGTACTCTTCTCTATGGCAGTGAAACCTGGACAACTTACTCACACCAAGAGAACAACTTAAACAGCTTTCATATGCGGTATCTGCGAAGAATTCTTGGTATTAAGTGGCAAGACAAAATCACAAATACTGAAGTATTGGAAAGATCAGGTTGTGTGACAGTTTATTCCATGCTCAGTCTTCGTAGACTTAGATGGATAGGACATCTTAGGAGGATGGATGATGGTAGAATACCAAAGGATATCTTTTTTGGTGAATTACAGATGGGTAAGAGATCTCAGGGTCGGCCTCTACTACGATACAAAGATGTGTGTAAGCGGGACATGATTGATACAGGCATTGATAATGCACATTGGGAGCAAGTCGCCGCTGAACGTGTTGCATGGAGGGCAAATATCAGAAATGGAATAAAGTCAAAGGAGAAAATTATTGCAGAAAAGTCACACACCAAGCGTTTGAGACGTATGATGGTGGAAATGACCACGTGTTCACATGCACCCACTGTGAACGGACATTTACAGCGCAAATTGGCCTTATCAGTCACACTCGCTACCGCCATAGTTAAAAGTTATTATGCCTTTTTAAAGCACAAACTATCGTCTGTCAAGACGGCAAGGTGCCAATGAATATTCTTTTGTTGAAGTTTTGATAGATTGTAGTGAATACAGAGTCGTGTACTTCCAGATTGTGAGAGTCTGGCAATAAACATATATGTTCGTCAGAAGAGTTTTCATGGTCTAGTGACCAGTGTAACACTGTTTGTTGTTGTAAAGAACTGTGCTACTGTGTGTAGATGTGCAGAGAATCTAGTGGGAGGTCGACCAACACACAGTCTCATAGATTTTATCCAAGAACCACAACTTGATAGAGATCTGTGGTTAAGAGACCTATTCTCTGTTTTATTCTTCAGGAAGGCAGTTTATCTTGTAATGTGGGTGGAGTCTATCCGACCATCACCCCATTCTTACTTCAATAGAGCCAAATACTACTCTATTCCTGGAGTCTTTTAGGAAATAAACTGTCTCGATCAACTGCCTTTATGGGGCGAACCTGATGGACCTATTGATTACTTACCCTAGACACAATTTCAGTCCATTTCATATGGTACTCTCATTTATTATACCACAGTATTCTAAAATGTACTGTTCATGACATGTAAAAAGATGAAATACCTAGACAATAAAATGGTGGAATTCGGTTAAAGGTTGGAAGAATCAAATAATGCAGAAGGAAAACATCCCTGGATGAGTCAAGAGTAGTAATAGTGAACTCCTAGATGATGAGTATCAACCCAAGGTCTCAAACATAGCAATCATGATCAGCCAGGGATGCAGAGGTGTTTCCAAGGCACCAGGGCCGGGTTATATACTGGTCAAGACCTGTTGACGTGTCCTCGTCGAATTTCCTGGGCAACAGGTCCTTTCGGGGCCCTGGCTAAAGTCAGTAGGATCGCTGATTCCTCCGAAGTCGGAGAGTGTCTGCCTGTACGGTGAGGAACTACCAGTCTGCACACCAATAAGTCAGACACGGGACAACGGATACTCACGCAAAACTCAGGTCCTGTATGACATCACACTGATGTTGGACAACAGGATGCCTTCATCCGACATACAGGACTTCGCGTTGGAGCTCCAGCCAACGAACACAAGCAAGCAAGCAAGCATGATCAGCCATGTAACCCAAGGTCTCATACATGTCAATTATGATCCTAGTTTTCGACAACTTGAATTCTTCCACAAAACATGTGATGGGTAGCTTGAGTTTTGCCTTCATGCAGCACATGATGTCTGACAGCCCTGGTGGCGCTCTCAGTAACTTCCTGATGGTTTTATGTATCTGTTCAGATGTGTCCATTGGGTTCATGCTTATGTCATGTACATGCAGAGGTAACAAAGCTTTGGGATCAGGAATAATTGGAGGAACCAAGGTTTCAACTTTTGGTGGCTGGCTCTTTTCTGGGCTGGTAGTGTCTACCGTTGCTGTAGATCTGGAGAACATTTCCACCTGTAGCTAAACATTTCAACAACGACCACCCTGCCAAGACTCTTCACGTGTGCTTGTTAACACAGGAGTTGCTTGGCTTGTGACCATGAATGCTATTGCTGCCATCTTGTCCCACTCAATCAACAAACTTCTTGGCCTTAAAGCTCATTGTACATCAGCTGATCTAGATCATCTAGATCTGTGGTTCTCAATCAGAGGGGAAATTCCCCTCAGGGGGGAATTTTAGGGTTTCCAGGGGGCGAATTAAGATTATTTCAAGATCGCTTTAATACAAGAACTGATTACTTGATATTGTTTTTCCCTCCATACTTTACGGTCCTGTACTTCTCGTTCTTCTGAAATTCGTGTTATCACGTTTTATCTAGACGTCTAGACTTGTTCTAGTATAGTATGTATTATTAAACTTAGCTTCCATTTTTACGTATACTGTGTTGGGGCAGGTGGATATATAGGTTGGAAATATGAAAGGGGGGGGGGATGACATTCTGAACATATGGTGAAGGGGTGCATGACCCAAAAAAGGCTGAAAACTACTGATCTAGAAAGATGTAATTAAAATTAATATGTAAAAACTAAAAACTTTTTATGAGATGTAATCATTTATTAATAGCGACATCCTGCTTCTTAGCAGTCCGATAGTAATTAGCAATAAACAGACAGAAAGAACATGATGAATTCAGACACCAAAACGCAGGGAGTAACTGCTGTAGTCCGGTGTTTGTCATACAATCAAGACAGAACATTGCAGCCCGGACACTCAACAACAACAACAAGCGGCCATGTTTCCCGGCAGTGGTTGACTCCTGGCTGAAAACATGCATTGAGCTAAGTCTGCCTTGACATGTTGCTAAAATGTGGCTAAACAATATCAATCAATCATGAGCCATGCCGGAAAGCGTGGGCGGTCATGACTCGCCATCTCACTCGATCACCAGAGTCATGGATCAGCTCCGTGTTCCTGTCTCGACCATGCCATGTGGCCAAGCCATCCAGGTATTTACTTCTCGGTCTTCCCCTTTGTCTGTTCCCTTCACTCTTGCCAGTTGTCAATACAAATACGAAGTATATAGATCTGTCACTCTCATTACCCTCTATGGACGACAATCACCTTCACAGTAATATCCTATTCGCGGCTGACTCGGTCACAGGATTGTTAAATCTGAGCCAGACTATTGACCCTAATATAACTTCTCTTTTGGGGTTGAACGGGGTAAGGGTAATAGCATAATGGATGGACGCCTTTGTGACTCCTCCGTCACAGAGGAAAAATTAGACCGGCAGTGATGCTGCGATAGTCTTCAGATGAAACAGTCAGCGGCTCGATACCCGCGATCACAACAGGAAGGAAATCATAGGTCGGCGGCGCGGTCGTGTCTGTCCAAGCATCACTCACTCTGAAGAAAGTCATAGATCGGCGGCGCGGCCGTGTCTGTCCAAGCATCACTCACTCTGAAGGAAGTCATAGGTCGGCGGCGCGGTCGTCTGTCCAAGCATCACTCACTCTGAAGGAAGTCATAGATCGGCGGCGCGGTCGTGTCTGTCCAAGCATCACTCACTCTGAAGGAAGTCATAGATCAGCGATGCGGCCGTGTCTGTCCAAGCATCACTCACTCTGAAGGAAGTCATAGGTCGGCGGCGCGGTCGTGTCTGTCCAAGCATCACTCACTCTGAAGGAAGTCATAGGTCGGCGGCGCTGTCGTGTCTGTCCAAGCATCACTCACTCTGAAGGAAGTCATAGATCAGCGATGCGGCCGTGTCTGTCCAAGCATCACTCACTCTGAAGGAAGTCATAGGTCGGCGGCGCAGTCGTGTGTGTCCAAGCATCACTCACTCTGAAGGAAGTCATAGGTCGGCGGCGCGGTCGTGTCTGTCCAAGCATCACTCACTCTGAAGGAAGTCATAGGTCGGCGGCGCATTCGAGTCTGTCCAAGCATCACTCACTCTGAAGGAAGTCATAGGTCGGCGGCGCGGTCGTGTCTGTCCAAGCATCACTCACTCTGAAGGAAGTCATAGGTCGGCGGCGCGGTCGTGTCTGTCCAAGCATCACTCACTCTGAAGGAAGTCATAGGTCGGCGGCGCAGTCGTGTCTGTCCAAGCATCACTCACTCTGAAGGAAGTCATAGATCAGCGGTGCGGTCGTGTCTGTCCAAGCATCACTCACTCTGAAGGAAGTCATAGGTCGGCGGCGCGGTCGTGTCTGTCCAAGCATCACTCACTCTGAAGGAAGTCATAGGTCGGCGGCGCGGCCGTGTCTGTCCAAGCATCACTCACTCTGAAGGAAGTCATAGGTCGGCGGCGCAGTCGTGTCTGTCCAAGCATCACTCACTCTGAAGGAAGTCATAGATCAGCGGTGCGGTTGTGTCTGTCCAAGCATCACTCACTCTGAAGGAAGTCGTGGGACACACCCGGTTTGGCAGACAGGGTTTCGGTCACCTTGACATAGCCCAGTTGTGGTCAAAGACGGCGGTCAGGGAACCCAGAGACATGGCGGTTCAGGAGATCCGTGAAGGAGAGGACGAAATGAGAGTACAACAGATTGATTGGGTGTCTTGGGAAGGGACAATGCATACGTCCTTAACATGGAACGAAATCTGACACATGACACCTGTCAGAGTCTAGAATAGTGCAGTGATGCAGTGACATCGTTACGCCCGCCAGGCGACTTAGTCCCTAGCTGGGATGCCGTAACTTCGTTACGCCCGCCAGACGAGTAGTAGTTACCTGCCGCGAGGTTGCTGGCTGACGAGACGGCCAGCGGTCAGGCAAGGACGAAGCAAGACGCACGCATGCCGCGTGAAGCCACGTCAAGTGGGGAGGCATGTTGCGTTCTATAGCCAGACAGCTCTGGGACGTGGACTCGACTGGACGCATGATGAGAGAAAGGCGTTGTGTGGTTTCTGTGCCTGAAAGTCGAGTGTCTGGACATCTTGAGAGATAGACTGTGAGCTGTATTGTGTATGTAAGTGTATTGAAGTGTAAAGTATATCTTGTAGTGATCATCGTATTGTATATGATCTGTAAATAAATCCATTGAACGTTGTGTCGTTGAGTCTCAAGTCAAATCACGTTGTACTTGTACTGTCTCACATGTGTTAGGTTAACGAGCCAGGTTTAAGACCCTGACATGTGTGGACGTGGTGGCATTCGTCCGGCTTTGAAATGAACGTGTTTATGTGATTAACATTTAAAACTAGAGTTTGTGAACTTAGAATTGTTGTCAAACTTTTTTGGTATATGTAAATGTGATCGTTGAAGGCTCATTTTGATTGATATTACTACATTGTCTAAACATGGAGACTAAATGTAAACGTACAGTGCATACATATTGTTTGATCTTGTAAACGTGTAAAACATTTGTGATTGTTGAACTTGTCACCGTTTTGACCTTGTCGACATTGTGAAGTTGTCGCCATTGTGACCTTGTCGCCATCTTGTAAACTTGATGTCTATTGTCTTGACATGCATTCAACCACTGAAGCATTAAAACTCAAACTTGAATGAATGTGTGTAACAAAAGTCGCTCACCTTGAAGACTGTTATAATTTTGAGATAAATCCTTTTATTTCGGATCGGCTCTCTTTTAGACAAAATGAACACAACACTGCGGTATCATATAACGGGGCCCTAACACGGGCACGGGACGTTATATATGTTAATACAACCTGGCCGTTCATCCAATTCTATTATTACACAATCTCCTAAAGCATATTGCAGCTAATGTCCAACATAACTCGTTAACTCGTTGTCTATACTTGCTATATGTTCCGGTCCTGAGTATGACTAAGAATGCTATGTAAACAGGCGATATCCCTCAGTAACAATGCCTTGCCCTAAATGATCAAACCTTTTTCTCACGGAGCTTTCAGGGAAAAATACACACAGCCGTCTGCATCTGCTTTCTCGAAGTCACCTCTGTTGCTGTCTTGACGATGCTTACGTCGTCCTTAGTTTTCCCTAGTGGTCATTCTATTGTTAGACTGGGAATCTCCCAATTCCCACTATGTGGTGCGTGTGAGCGTGACCACTATGTGGCATAATGCCCCCTCCCAGAAAAAAAAATGCTATGTCATTTTTTTCCTTTCATACAACTGTAACCATAATTTTCTTTTACCAACCACCAGATAGTTCTAGGATTTACCACATCCTTAACCCTCAAAAAAAAATTATAAATGCAACATAACGGGCACGCCCACCTGTCCGATCCCTACGTCGAACGTCGTGTGACTGATCCTATGGAATCAGTTCAACTAATAACTGAATATTAGTCCCTACCTTGTCCTAATAACAAGTGTGTCCTAACTCTAGGTATTACCATGAGTTTCGGACGAGGGTAATAATGCAGATTTCCCAGTCACCATGTTAGTCGTAGTCGTTACTTGTTGTCGTATGACAATATTAATGGGTAGGGTGCTTGTCTGTGCTTCCACCTTAACTTTTTCCCGATATTTTCCTTTGGGATTTGGATTGTCACTTGGTCATATTTAGCTCCTGTAGTGATTCATAAGCATACAGCATAACATGACACATACCCTTCGGACCCAACATTTCTCATTAACTAATATAAATGCTAAATAAATCAAATATCGTCATTCACAATTACAACTTTATACTCAAGTGTTTCTGAGTTCTTTCCAATCAGAAGTCCTTGTCTCTGTTAATAACTTTCATCCTTGCCTTGGCTCTGTTTTGAACACATATCAGATATAAATGTACCTGATAATATCTAATCAAATAACCTATCTTAACATGTTGGTTATTGTTATCTTGACCCACTAATAAGGCTTATAATATGTAATCACTCAATATATATCTGAATCTTGAACTTAATACAACAAGAACTATAACTATAATTCAAAAATTCAACTATAACTAACCAACAAGAAAATCTGTCATTCTATAACCGACTCAGAATGTCAGCAAGATTATTGTCTTTTCCAGGAATGTGACAGATGTCAAATTCATAGTCTTGTAATAGTAATGACCATCTATGTATTCTAGAATTTTTCGGATGACCCGATTAAAAAAATTTGTAACGGTTTGTTATCCGACAGAACCAGAAATTTCCTACCTAGTAAGTATCTAGAGAACTTCTCAATACTTTCAATTAAAGCTAGAGCCTCTAATTCAGTAACAGCATAGTTTCTCTGAGTTTCAGATAGCTTCTTACTGAAGTAAAGAATAGGATGTAGTTTCCCTTCATGTAATTGAAGTAATACCGCTGAAATAGCATGTAAACTAGCATCCGTTTGTAAAACAAAGTCTTTTGAAATATCAGGTAATTTCACATAGGATATGTACTAAATAGAGTTTTTATTTGTTGTAATAATTTCTCATGATCCTCTGTCCAACTATTTTTATAGGTCTGTAATATAGATATATACATGTGAAAAATCATACATTTCAAAGATTTAAGACTTTTTAGGAAAATAACTCAGAATTATATTCTAATATTATGACTCAACAATAATAAATCCTTAACCAATTCATCATAATAAAATAACCATATAGTTACTAACAATTATCTGTAAAAACTAAAATATGTTCACACACCCAAGTGTAGAGATATAAGATAGTGTGAACACTTTGAACAAATATAGATTTAGATCTAAGAAATTTGGAATTCTAAGTAATAAGACTGTAAATGTGTCTGTAATGTATTTTGTGTTAATATGAACCTAACACTTTCATCCCATTATATTTTTCTTTTATTCTTCCCTTTTATTCTATTTCTTTCTCTCTTTCTTTCTTTCATACTTATGGTGTTTCCGTACTGAACGTATGTTCATATTTGTACTTTTCAACTTTGTTAAATTGAACACTGTCATAACTTTCACTCGTATATATAACGACAATAAAGTATATTTGATTAATTTGTAGCAGAAACAAGCCAAGCAAATAAAGTACGCATTAATTAATGCATCGTAATTATTGACGTGTGTATACATTTTCTTGAGTGATTGAATGACTGTATTTTTATTCGCAATATCATCAATATATGCCTTTGTGTGTGAGGCTGTGTTTGTGACTATGGATGTACCCTGAGATAAAGTCAATTTAAGCCAACTCAACATGTTTGTCATAAATATGGTTACAACATCCCATTTCATCTGTTGTTTGTAACTATTGTGTTTAACTTTTGTTCTATCTTTGTGTGCCACACTGTTGTTATTACCAGTCAGTTGAACTTTTAATGAATGTGTAATTCCTTCTTCTTGTGTTGTTGTGAGTATCACATCAGGTTTGCGTTCTATAGTTTGAGCGTAATCTTTGACATCTGCGATGTTACCAATTATTACCCCAGCACATGGGTTTGGTAGTACTGCTGCGCACACTCGACCTTTATAGTATGGGCATTTTATACTGACCCATGCAGTTTTGTACATTTCTATTGTACCCCCAAATGTCCTGCACTCAATACTTTTACCTGTATAATCACTTTCTCTTATGAGTTTGTGATTAACACCTGTAATATCGGACCCTGTGTCTCTACAACAGGTTGTTTGTAAACCATTCACCAACGCTTGGTGTATCGTCAGAGTACCTTGACGAGTGTATGCTGCATTTGCTTCATGAATATGTCTCTTATTGGCTGATGTAAGGTCATCATTACTATTATGACCTTCTTTACCTGTTTTGTTATTGTATGACTCTATTATGGCTGCGTGTGTGTCCTCTAGATCATCTGAATCGCTACTACTACTAGACAACACATATGCGATATTCGCTTCCTTCCAGGAATTTCTCATTGGACAAGACCTGCTTGTGTGTCCGTACGCCCTACATGAGAAACATTTAATGCTTCTTTTAAACGAGTCATACTTACTTCTCTTCTTAGTAATAATGTCTTTCAGATATGCGATATAACCCGGATGTTTATCACACATCTCTAAGTTTCCGTGCGATAATCTACAATACTGACATCTGGTGAATTGGCCTTTCCTTGGTCTATCACCTTCTCTATTGTAAGGACTATTTCTATTGCTACCACTACTAAACTTTCTAAACTTACTATTTCCTCTTTGAAATTTTGCACTTGCTCCTATCACTAATTCAGGTTGTGTACAGTTAGCAAAAATATCCCTATGTGCATTGAAATAAGAATCACCCTTGGTTTCCATCTCACTTAAACTTTTACATTTGTTTTCCATAAGAAATACTGACATAGGTTCTGGTATTGCAGATAACATTCTATCTCTGATAATTAAGTCTCTCACTTTCTCATAACTATCATTAATATCCGCAGCCTTACACCACTTATCAAAACTAGAAGACATTTCCGAAGCGAAATCCAGGAATGTTTGATTCGATTTCGGTGTAAGTGTTTTAAACTTAGTTCGTAAACCAGATTCATCCAAAGAAAAATGTGATAGCACACGATCGCGCATATATTTGTAGTTCGCACGTAAATCCTCAGGAATTAACTCAATCACTTTCAGCGGCTCTAACGCAAGGTGACGGTGAAACAGAATTGGTACGTCCTTCTCCGGAACTTTGTAGTGCTTTACTAGCACTTCGAAATTCGTTATCCAAGAACTAACCGAATCACCTTGTTGGAAATTCCTGAATAAACCTTGGTACTTTTTCACGGGATCGTTCTGCTTAGTCAGCATTTTCTCTCGTTCGATTTCAGCTCCACGTTCCATCTCAAGCGTCTTGACCCTTAGGTTACCTTCAACCTCTTTGTCCTTCCAGAGTGTCTCTGTAGCAAGTCTCTCCCTATCAAAAGCCAATTGTTTCTCTTTAAGTTCTGCTTCAGCAACAATTTGTTTCTCCTTTATTTGCATCTCTATCATTAACTTCTCTTTTTCCGCATTTAATTCTTTTTCTCTAGACTCCATTCGTTCGCGTTCCAAAATTATCTCACTTTGTTTGATCGCTATCTCTTTTTCTTTCAGTTCTCTCTCAAGTTGTTTCGCTTGCTTCTCTGCTGTCAGTCTTTCCTGTCTTTCCTCCTTTTCACGTGTGGCCTGAAGTTGTCTTTCCTCTTTGTCAAGTTTCTGTTGTTCACTGAACTCAAGCTTTGCCCAATTTCGAAGCTCAGCACCAGTTAGACCAGACTTCTCACCCATTTCACAATAATATTGCAGCGTAGACATCTTCTCTTCTTTTCCCACCTGTAAAATGCTATCTGGCTGAAATAAATATAGTAGTAGGTAAGAGAAGAAAAAAATCGACAAGAATTGTGATATTGTCTCAACTCACTATCACTTAGATAGTAAGGTAAATCTCGTATCACCGTTGAGAAAATAAAGACTCAATTCAATTTGTAGTGTAAATTCGAACACAACAAAAGAATCAACCAAATATATCTATAATGAACAAAACAGATCTAAATTATAAAATAAATATAAAGAAATATGTCTAATATACAATATGTGTGACGCAAGACAACTAATAATCATAAGAGACGATCGACGACTGACGTAAATACATATTACTGTTTACAAACGATAACAAAATTTTATCCCCATTTTTGACGGATAATGTTCCTACTATACTACTAACGTAAAGACGAGACTATAATATTGTGGTGACGCCCGCAAGATCAAAAACCAAACAAAATTAATTCGTAATGACCTGGCGCTTGTCAACCCACAAATCACTTCATGAACTAATCAAGATATCAGATATCCTTAGCTCATCAAGGCCTTCTAACCACCCGCAAATAAAATAAATAGCCTTATTATGAGTCAACATAACATCAATCAACAATGAATAACAATTACTGGCCTTTTTCCGGCTCTGTTGTACATAGATAACCGATTAGAGTTCCTGTCGTTCAAAAATTTTGACATAGAATTGTGTCGATTAGTTCCTTAATAAATTGATTCCTGGTCATCACTCGAGTATTGGTATGATTGTTGATTTCTACCAGAGAAACTGTGTCCACAATAGACTGTTGCTCCTGGCTTGAACGATAGCACAATTAATTTGTACTTTCACCCTGGACTCAGGAAGTCCGTAACCAACCCATAACACGTAGTTGGCTGTAGTGTAACGACGACGTTTGAATTTTTTTTTCTGCAGCCTTATTGTGATACGTTTAGGCTGTTGTAGGTATCCAACTGAATGATGCCCACAGTGAAATCAGTAGATCTGCTTGCATTCAGTTCTGGTACATAAAGTCCAATGCGTGAACAAGCTGACTGTGTCTGGTGTCACGATGAAAAATGGTAGTTGTCAATCCGTGTGATAGTACGTCAGAGTCTTGAGGAACATGTAACGTTTCGATGCAGTGTAGTGTCCAGTAGTATTCTGTCACGGTGTCGTGTGCAGAGGTGTAGTGAAATTTCGTATGCGTTGATATTACAAGAGACGTGTCAATCCACAATCATGAAATGGTGAGTCATTTGCTACAGCTGTGCAATGTGTAACATCCATAAGTGTCTTTATATGTTCCTGATAATGGTATCGTAAATATGTAGAAGTTGGTGAAGTCGTATAAATGCCGTGTGGAGGTCAGTGTCCTGTTGTCTGTGTATCTATATGTGGCGTTGTCTTTATGACCTGGTATCAGAGTGGTAGTTCCACTGAATGTCCCACCCACCTATATTTCCTTCAGACTCTTGGTGGAGGGAAGTGTCCTGTTGTCTGTGTATCTATATGTGGCGTTGTCTTTATGACCTGGTATCAGAGTGGTAGTTCCACTGAATGTCCCACCCACCTATATTTCCTTCAGACTCTTGGTGGAGGGAAGTGTAGGTACTCCCTTGTGTTCCACTAATCTCGTTGACTTGAATACGGATGAACGAATACATCCGTGGTTGGCATTTGTAATTAATAGTTGCTCCCTGTAAGTATTGGTAAGCGCCTACAAATCGTAAACTCTTCAAATTGTGTGTGGTATTCTGTGTAGAAGTCTGTGTCTCAATGTCCTGGCGTCAGGGTATCAGAGTAAGAGTATATATAATAAGTCCTGACGTGATATTGACATTTGACATCTCGTACGTTAAAATGTTAAGTAATTAATCTCTATAATGTCTTCATAGACGTAATGAATGCCGATAGTGTAACTTTGACAAAGTGTCGGCAGCCAATAACATTATGTAGATATCCTTTTCTTCGCCAAGTGTATCTTGACTGTAGTATATTAATGTTCAAGAGTTGTGCACTGTAATGTGTAGACTACGTCTAATTTCAAAACATGTCCCATTTAATCAATTGGTACTATCATGTGTAATATGTCTCCTGATAGCGGACATCGAACTGATAAAGTGTCACATTGTCGTACAGCTTTGTGAACTAGCACAAGTTTGCTTTCTTACCTTGTGTATAGCAAACGACATTTGATTTGAATAATCAATCATTAATATTACATGGTTGCAGTCAGCAACTGTTGTTGTCTTCTGTTACGTTTACAATGGTGCGCGTCGTTTGTACTATTCGTGCACTTCAACTTGACGTGTAATTTTCATCATTGCAAAAGCAGTAGTCATTCTTTCCTCATTAATAATCCGTAATACTGTCCTACACTCCGTGTAACAATAATATGTTATGTTTCGTTTTCTGGCGACGTCAGACAGCTTATATTAACTCAGCCGCCATGTTGTCGCATTCTGTGTACTCCTGATGTCTTTTCGTGCAAAGGAATTTATCATCGTTGCGTGCATTTTATGTTTCTTACTGATCTGGCGGAATCAATCGTCGTTTATTCATATCATCATCGTTTCCTCGGATCGAAGTCCCCACGTTGTCTTAACATGCATTCAACCACTGAAGCATTAAAACTCAAACTTGAATGAATGTGTGTAACAAAAGTCGCTCACCTTGAAGACTGTTATAATTTTGAGATAAATCCTTTTATTTCGGATCGGCTCTCTTTTAGACAAAATGAACACAACACTGCGGTATCATATAACGGGGCCCTAACACGGGCACGGGACGTTATATATGTTAATACAACCTGGCCGTTCATCCAATTCTATTATTACACAATCTCCTAAAGCATATTGCAGCTAATGTCCAACATAACTCGTTAACTCGTTGTCTATACTTGCTATATGTTCCGGTCCTGAGTATGATAAGAATGCTATGTAAACAGGCGATATCCCTCAGTAACAATGCCTTGCCCTAAATGATCAAACCTTTTTCTCACGGAGCTTTCAGGGAAAAATACACACAGCCGTCTGCATCTGCTTTCTCGAAGTCACCTCTGTTGCTGTCTTGACGATGCTTACGTCGTCCTTAGTTTTCCCTAGTGGTCATTCTATTGTTAGACTGGGAATCTCCCAATTCCCACTATGTGGTGCGTGTGACCGTGACCACTATGTGGCATAAATGTCCTTACTGAATGTCATCTTTATGTAAGTGATGTGTCATCAATGTTGTAGAGTGTTGAGATATATGTAGATTGTCTTTGTGAATTGAGTTGTGGAAAGCAGAAAAGTTTGAGAAAGAAAGTAACTTGTGTTTTGAAAAAAAAATTGTTGACTGATAAAATTACGACCTACAATTACACTTAACGCCATACAAACCTAATCAAAACTTAGTGACAAGCAGGCACACCACATCAAATAGACGCTAATTTATTTCCTCCAAAAACAAAGCAGGTTTTCTGTACCATCTGAAACCCTTGCCGTAGAGGTCATTTGTGTTTCGAAGTAGCGACCCTACAGTTCCTAGCCCGATTTCCAACCGTTCTTCACCGCATCCGGGGCACTTGAGTATATTTTTCTTTTCATATACTTTAGGATGCAAATTTAGGCACGTATTGTCAATAGAACACAAGTGTAAATTGTTTACTTTACTAACCACTTATAACAAATTGTGTGGCTGGTATTTCATTGACATTTTCCATCATTAAATGATTTCATCGATATGGGGTTAAAGTTAAAGTTAACAGGAGATGAGTTAACGAAGTGGAGTGAGAATAAATACTCTGAACACCTTCGCGAGAAAGCTACTGAACGTGATGAAAGAGCAGCTGAAAGAGCTGCCAAGCAAGTAGAGGCAGAAACAGCCTTAAAGCAAGCAGAGGCAGCAACTGCAGCAAAACAGACAGAATTAGAACTGGCTGCAAAGACAAAGCAAGCAGAATTAGAACTGGCTGCAAAGACAAAGCAAGCTGAATTAGATATTGAACTTAAGAAAGCAGAGATGGAAAGAGAAACAGAATTAAAGAAGGCAGAAATAGCAGCTCAGAGTAAGAGAGAAGAACTGGAGTTACAGTTAAAGATGAAACAACTTGATACTGAGACTGCCATTAACAAAGAGTCTAAGAAATCTGAGAGACTGAAGAAAGAAAACCAGTACAAGAAATATCAAGGTATCGTACGTAATTATACCTCGGGTGACTGCATCGCAGCCTTTACCCAAAATTTTGAGACTTTAATGGACCATTACCAGGTTCCACTGTCTGAATGGAATATTATTTATATGAGGAGTTTATCAGGGGAGCCTCTTAAAGTCATTGAGACTATCCCCAAAGACCTCAGAAAAGATTACCATTATCTGAAATCAAAGATTATGGCACATTTTATGTTAGATGAGGCAGGTTACAGAGAACAATTTAGCAAATTGAGCCCAAAACCGACTCAAACGTTCTCTGACTACCTCTGCTTAGTCCGAGATATATTTTCCAAATGGACTTCAGCAGCTAAAATTGACAAAAACTATCAAAGATTAGAAGATCTTATCATCAGAGATAAAGTTATTTCATCCATTCCATCAGCATTTTCAAAATTTTTGCAGGAGAATGAATGCACTAGTGTAGATGAGATTGAGAGACGTGGTTCGGCTTATTACACAGCCAACAAACATTGTTATGCCAGTGAAGCTACTGACATAAATTTTGTAGCATCGGCTAACTATGACAAACCCTATAGTAGGCAGAAACCTCATAAGCCTACATCTGAGAAGTATAACCACTGTAGATATTGTACAATTTCACACCATCAAGGTGAGATGTGCGACAAGAACCCCGCATATCATACGTATCTACAAAACATGGTAAACAGACAAGATAAGGAGCGTAGATCCTTCAGAAATTTGCGTAAATGTTTCCTCTGTAAGGCGTACGGACACTATCGCCATGATTGTAAAGGTAGGCAGATGACCAACAAAGCAAATGCCGCCTTATTTGACAGTTCATCGTCAGATGAAGAACAATCAGAGAAACATCCTGTGAACTCAGCACAGGCTTTTGATATGTTTAACGCAAATAAATGTACTGTTTGTAACACCTTTTATGAAGATGGCATTTTAACATGCGGCCACTCCATTCCTATTGCCAATGAAGAAGCTAATTTGGTAGTAGATTCCAAAGGCAGGATAAACGTCCATCATGGATACGTGAATGGCAAGTCTGCTACAGTCCTTCGGGACACGGGGAGTTCACTTATTGGTCTAAAGAGAGCGTTCATAATGCCTACAGACTATACAGGCAGGCACGTAACATGCAGAACATTCTCTGGCAATATTGAAAAGTACCCACTAGCATGGGCATATATTGAAACACCTTTCCTCACTGGGAAAGTAAAGTGCGCTGCATTAACAAACCCAGTGTGTGATATTATAATTGGAAATTTACCAGAGGTGAATGATAAACCTCATGACATAACATCTCTTTGTATTGAGGATATCATAACATCACCATCAAATGTCATCATTGATAATGTTCCACCACCTAATGAATGTATGGTAGCTAATGTAGCACTAAGATCTCATGACATCATTGATAACATTGTTCCATCACCATCTGATAGCATTGTATGTGTGAACGCAGTAACCAGATCTACTGCTAGAGTGCAAGATGAAAGTAATCAAACTGAGGCTATACAAATGCTTAGCCCAGTATCACTACCTTCTAAAACCATGAAGGAAACTTTTGTTACAGCTCAAAAGGCTGATCCTTCATTGTCAAAATATTTTAATCTGATCGGCCAAAAGCCAAAGGTAACCAAGAATGCAAAATGGCATTTTGCTTTGAAAAATTGTATCCTCACTAGGTATTACACCAGAGGTGACAGCACAACAGAGCAAACTGTTTTGCCAACTGATTATCGTAAGCAAGCCTTACATCTTGCCCATGATATACCTCTTGCAGGGCATATGGCATACGCTAAGACCAGATCAAGATTATTAACACAGTTTCATTGGCCCAAATTTTGCAATGACATTAAACAATATTGCAGAAGTTGTGACATCTGCCAAAAACTGGTAAAAAAAGGTAAACACCCACAGGCAAAGTTACAAGTTACTGACTTAGCCAGTCGACCTTTTGAGAAAATATCTGTCGACATAGTGGGCCCTCTTAATCAGACAACAACTAGAGGGAATAAATATATTCTAACTGTCATTGATCAATGTAGCCGCTGGCCGGAAGCGATTCCGCTAAAGAACATAACTGCCAATGATATAATGGAAGTTTTCTTCCATATATTTGCTCGGATAGGATTTCCAGACACTATCCAATCAGATAGGGGAACTCAGTTTATCGCCGCATCTACCCAAGCTTTCACCAAAATGTTGGGAGTGAAGCAATGTTTCAATTCCCCGTACCATCCTCACTCGAGTGGAATTATAGAAAAATTTAACGGCGATTTAAAGCACATGCTTGCTAAAGTCACACAAGAGCATCCCAAGAACTGGGACGTATATTTACCTGCTATTCTCTTTGCTTATCGCGAGGTACCACATTCTAGTACAGGTTTATCTCCTTTTGAACTTATCTATGGTGCCAAACCACGTGGCCCATTAACTATTTATCATCAAATGTTAACTGACTCTACTCCAGTACTTAAACCCATATCATCATACGTATACGTTACATCATTGCGTGAAAGAATCATCAAATCTTGTATAATTGCAAAAGATGCACTAAAATTATCTGGTGCTACTTATAGACAATATGCTGACAAAGGTAACAGGACAATAACGTTGACACCTGGACAGGACGTTCTTCTTCTATTACCTAGTGACCGACATTTATTGACTGATTCTTGGCAAGGACCTTTTAAAGTGACGAGACAGATTTCACCTGTAGACTACGAGATCCAAATAAAAGACAAACACAAAATATTCCACATAAATATGCTAAGACCTTATTACAACAGAGACAACGAACAAGACGATACAACAGCTTGTACAGTGATAATAGACCATGAAGATGACGAGGCTAGTGACGAAATTCCAACACCTGCATTAGACACGACAAACTGCTTGAAGGAAATTAAAATCAACCCAAAGTTAACTCAAGCAGAAACAGACAGTTGCAAACATCTAATACAACAGTACAACACCATCTTCTCCAACAACCCAGGACAAACAGAATTAGTACAACATCACATCACACTCACATCAAACACACCCATAAAATGCAGACCATACACCATTCCACTGCATTACAAAGAACACTTACATCAGGAGATCATCAACTTAGAGAAAAACAACATCATAAGACGATCCCAATCAGACTTCTCATCTCCAATGGTCATAGTACGCAAAAAGGAAAACACGATAAGAATCTGTGTCGACTATAGAAAGCTCAATAAGATAACTCTTCTAGATCTGGAGCCAATGGCAAACTCTGATGATCTACTGACAGAACTGACAGACGCTAGGTTCTTTACGAAGGTAGACATGACTAAAGGATACTGGCAAATAGCGGTAGACGAACAGAGCAGACATCTGACAGCTTTTTCCACACCTTGGGGACTGTACGAATGGTGCAAACTTCCATTTGGGCTTGTCAATGCCCCAGCTACATTCGTACGTATGACACGACTTTTACTGGTAGATATACCTAACATAATTTGCTATATAGACGACATCTGTGTTCACACTGAGACGATGACAGACCACATAAAGACATTAGAACAAACATTTGAACGCATTAGACAGCACGGACTGACGGTAAAGCCTGCAAAAGTAGACATAGCCTACCAGGAAATATCCTTCTTGGGGTACAAAATATCCAATGGCTTTGTCACGACAGACGATAACATTGTGTCCAAGATAATAAAACTCTCACTTCCGACTAAGAAGAAACAAGTCAGAAGTTTGTTGGACTTATAAATTATTACAGGCAGTTCATTCCTGATTTTTCCGAACTGACCGAAGTATTTACTAACTTACTAACAAAAGATAATCCCGAAAAAATTGTATACAATGAATGACTAAAATTTGCATTCCAAAAAGTATTAGCTTGTTTTTCTGATAATAGCTTAAATAATCTTATTCAGAAATTGCCCAATCTTCAATTACCTTTCAGATTGCGTACAGACGCGAGCTCCGTGGCGATTGGAGCAGTCTTATTGCAGGAGCATAATAACATCCTTCATCCTGTGTACTTTGTCTCCAGGAAACTGAAACCGAGAGAACGGGCTTGGTCAATACCTCAGTTGGAAGCCCTAGCTCTAGTGGTGGGTATAACTAAATTGTCCAGATTCCTCCTAGGACGCCACTTCATTGTGGAGTCTGACAGCAGTCCATTGCGATTTATAAATTCAGGTGTACCTTCAAACCAAATGGTAGCGCGCTGGTCTCTTAAGCTCCAAGATTACAGCTTCGAGGTTCGACATATCCCAGACAGAACCAACACGATTGCCGATCTTTTGTCCCGTTGTCCGACCGACCCAGTGAGCACCAATGTCTGAGTGCAGTGTGTAAAATACACTCAGATAAACACAGCCATCCATTAGTGAATATTTTTTTTCATTCACGAAAGCTGTGTAATGTCTACGATGTGATGTGATAGGGGTTACTCCCATTATATATATAGTGTTCTTATTTTACTAATTAATGTAGTGATTGTCGTGTATAATTGTGTAGTGTGTGGTAGAAAGCGAACTTTATTAATTGTATATATTACGAAACAAGAACAGTGCCACATTCGCTCAAAACTTACCGTAAGCGAACTATCCAATGTGACAGTGGTATCTGCGTTTGGAACATTCCAGTGATGTTTTAAATCCGTGTGTGAAAGTGTGACCTGAACATTAACAACTACACCACTGCAGTCAATCGAAATCCAGAGGTTTTTCCAGTGAAACATCCAACACATGAACGATTAGAACATTGTACATTCCGTAACTATAGCAGACCGGAACAAGTGTGTTCTACAAGTTTCAACATCAGCTGTTTAGTGTTCGTGTGTACTTCCGGATTAGTTAGAATTTAGTTCAAAATTAGCAGACGACATACAAAAGTTTAAAAAGCTATGACGATTCTAAAATCTTTAGGAATCAACAAGTTTGAATACACGAATTGTGTGTTTATATATTTATGTAGTGTAATCTTAGAATCATATCTTGATTAATTTATTCGTACTACCGACTTTTTCTCGCTAGTATGAAGAATCATCAAGCGATGACGCTAAGAAATAGAATAATTATTGTAAAATATTATATTTCATAAATTTTGAAGTTACTTCCCTTCTATTTAATTGTTATTACATCATTACACAAAGGGCTATAATTTGAAATGTATACGATTATGTGTTGTATATAAATAAGCCATGTTGTTGCCAGATTGTTAATACACCAAGTAGCCATATACTGGGCATGGCAGAGTGTTGCCGACATTGCAGACCAACACAAGAGCTCCTGGCCAAATAAGGTCAGGGTTTCAGCGTTTAATACGACTTATATAAAGCCGTATTTCGGTCTAGCCAGATGGTTTTTGTTTCAAGAACCATATTATTACGTTTTTTTTTGGAGGCTGCGAGGTAGATGCTTGGAAGCTGGTACTACCGATCTGACTGGGTCAATAATGCAATTGAGGTAATCAGCCATCGAGAGGGTGAAACTTGACAAGTGTTAAAGGTTGAACACCACATGTCGTTGAATACAACTTCCATTTCATATATGTTTCTATGTCAAGATGTGTATTTCTATGTATTCTGATACCAATGTATATAACAACAGAAGGGTCGACTCTGACAAGGTTAAAGTATTAACCCAGTATGCACATATATTACACATGAAAGATGACATCTTTCATGAAGTTGCCCGGGGGAGCATGTCAGAGTCTAGAATAGTGCAGTGATGCAGTGACATCGTTACGCCCGCCAGGCGACTTAGTCCCTAGCTGGGATGCCGTAACTTCGTTACTCCCGCCAGGCGAGTAGTAGTTACCTGCCGCGAGGTTGCTGGCTGACGAGACGGCCAGCGGTCAGGCAAGGACGAAGCAAGACGCACGCATGCCGCGTGAAGCCACGTCAAGTGGGGAGGCATGTTGCGTTCTATAGCCAGACAGCTCTGGGACGTGGACTCGACTGGACGCATGATGAGAGAAAGGCGTTGTGTGGTTTCTGTGCCTGAAAGTCGAGTGTCTGGACATCTTGAGAGATAGACTGTGAGCTGTATTGTGTATGTAAGTGTATTAAAGTGTAAAGTATATCTTGTAGTGATCATCGTATGGTATATGATCTGTAAATAAATCCATTGAACGTTGTGTCGTTGAGTCTCAAGTCAAATCACGTTGTACTTGTACTGTCTCACATGTGTTAGGTTAACGAGCCAGGTTTAAGACCCTGACAACACCTTTGCACCAAATGTCGTGAAACCACTTTACGATGTCCTACCCCAGCTGCTAACTAGATCATGTAGGGTAAATCCTCGGACCCAACATGTCCTCTCTGTCAAGGGAAGAGTCAAACGGTAGAGCAAATGCTACCTACGAGGAAGGTAGCTCTTTACTAGGGTCGTTGCACATGGCGCCACAATAAAGTACAGCTGGCAGTCATAGTGGATGAAGCAAGGAAGCGGGTGGAATGAGGGGCCACAATGCGCATTTACTTCGTCAAAGTTTGGCAGAAACGCGGAGACAAGGAAGACTGTACTGCAGACTTCCCGTTTATCCTCGATAGCGCGGACGATTGGCAGTTGACCTGAAAGGTCTGGTGGTTACCTGGCAGTGATCCGACGGTTTGGATTGTGACCTGACATTGTACTGAACTCCTCGTCGGCTCAACAATCAATCAATCATGTGCCATGCCGGAAAGCGTTGGCGGTCATGACTCGATCACCAGAGTCGTGGATCCCATGCCATGTGGCAAAGCCATCCAGGTATTTTCCTCTCGGTCTTCCCCTTGGTCTGTTCTCTTCGATCTTGCCAGTTGTCACTAAGTTCTCCAATCCATTTCTTCTCATAACATGTCCAAAATAATTGACTGTCTACATCTAATTTTTCTAATCACTTTACGATGTTCATTTGTCTCCTGTAGTACTTGGTCATTGGTTTTTCTATCTGTCCATGGTATTCTTTGCATTTTCCTCAGAAACCACATTTCTACAGCCATCAGATTTTTTCAGCTTGACTGCTCATTGTCCAAGTTTCACATTCATACAAAAGAACAGGTTCTATGTATCCCCTCAACACTCTTTTTCTCGTTTCAATTGATATCTTTTCATTTGGTCAGAATGTTTTTCATCTTGCAAAAGGCTACCATCGCCATGGCGATTCTTGTTCAAATCTCTTCAAGGCATCTCCCATCAGATGTTATGACTGTTCCGAGATAATTGTACCGATTCACTTGTTGAAGAATATTCCCATTTACTTGTATATATAGAATATGTTAAACGTGTGAATATGTTCAATGTGTGAATATGTTCAATGTGTGAATATGTTAAACATGTGAATATGTTCAATGTGTGTATATGTTAAATGTGTGAATATATTCAATGTGTGAATATGTTCAATGTGTGAATATGTTCAATGTGTGAATATGTTAAACGTGTGAATATGTTAAACGTGTGAATATGTTCAATGTGTGAATATGTTCTTCTTCGTCTTCTTCTTCTTCTTCTTCTTCTTCTTCTTCTTCTTCTTCTTCTTCTTCTTCTTCTTCTTCTTCTTCGTTCATCCGGAGTCTTTTTTCGGACGTGATTGCGTTGTGCCTGTTTACAGCAGAGCTGCGTTCTTGCGCCGTTAGGCCGACACATCCGACTTCTGCAGGCATTTGTTGACCGGGCTAACCTTCCCGGGTGAATATGTTCAATGTGTGAATATGTTCATTGTGTGAATATGTTCAACGTGTGAATATGTTAAACGTGTGAATATGTTAAATATGTGAATATGTTAAATGTGTGAATATGTTAAACGTGTGAATATGTTCAATGTGTGAATATGTTAAACGTGTGAATATGTTCAATGTGTGAATATGTTAAATGTGTGAATATGTTCAATGTGTGAATATGTTCAATGTGTGAATATGTTAAACGTGTGAATATGTTTAATGTGTGAATATGTTCAATGTGTGAATATGTTCAATGTGTGAATATGTTAAACATGTGAATATGTTCAATGTGTGAATATGTTAAATGTGTGAATATGTTCAATGTGTGAATATGTTAAACATGTGAATATGTTCAATGTGTGTATATGTTAAATGTGTGAATATATTCAATGTGTGAATATGTTCAATGTGTGAATATGTTCAATGTGTGAATATGTTAAACGTGTGAATATGTTAAACGTGTGAATATGTTCAATGTGTGAATATGTTCTTCTTCTTCTTCTTCTTCTTCTTCTTCTTCTTCTTCTTCTTCTTCTTCTTCTTCTTCTTCTTCGTCTTCTTCTTCTTCTTCTTCTTCTTCTTCTTCTTCTTCGTTCATCCGGAGTTTTTTTTCGGACGTGATTGCGTTGTGCCTGTTTACAGCAGAGCTGCGTTCTTGCGCCGTTAGGCCGACACATCCGACTTCTGCAGGCATTTGTTGAGCGGGTTAACCTTCCCGGGTGAATATGTTCAATGTGTGAATATGTTAAACGTGTGAATATGTTCAATGTGTGAATATGTTAAATGTGTGAATATGTTCAATGTGTGAATATGTTCAATGTGTGAATATGTTAAACGTGTGAATATGTTTAATGTGTGAATATGTTCAATGTGTGAATATGTTCAATGTGTGAATATGTTAAACATGTGAATATGTTCAATGTGTGAATATGTTAAATGTGTGAATATGTTCAATGTGTGAATATGTTAAACGTGTGAATATGTTCAATGTGTGAGTATGTTCAACGTGTGAATATGTTAAACATGTGAATATGTTCAATGTGTGAATATGTTAAATGTGTGAATATGTTCAATGCGTGAATATGTTAAACGTGTGAATATGTTCAATGTGTGAATATGTTAAACGTGTGAATATGGTAAATGTGTGAATATGTTCAATGTGTGAATATGTTCAATGTGTGAATATGTTAAACGTGTGAATATGTTCAATGTGTGAATATGTTAAATGTGTGAATATGTTCAATGTGTGAATATGTTAAACGTGTGAATATGTTCAATGTGTGAATATGTTCAATGTGTGAATATGTTAAATGTGTGAATATGTTCAATGTGTGAATATGTTAAACGTGTGGATATGTTAAATGTGTGAATATGTTAATCGTGTGAATATGTTCAATGTGTGAATATGTTCAATGTGTGAATATGTTCAACGTGTGAATATGTTAAACATGTGAATATGTTCAATGTGTGAATACGTTCAATGTGTGAATATGTTCAATGTGTGAATATGTTCAACGTGTGAATATGTTCAATGTGTGAATATGTTCAATGTGTGAATATGTTAAATGTGTGAATATGTTCAATGTGTGAATATGTTAAACGTGTGAATATGTTAAATGTGTGAATATGTTAAACGTGTGAATATGTTCAATGTGTGAATATGTTCAATGTGTGAATATGTTAAACGTGTGAATATGATAAACGTGTGAATATGTTCAATGTGATAATATGATAAACGTGTGAATATGTTCAATGTGTGAATATATTAAATGTGTGAATATGTTCAATGTGTGAATATGTTCAATGTGTGAATATGATAAACGTGTGAATATGTTCAATGTGTGAATATGATAAACGTGTGAATATGTTCAATGTGTGAATATGATGAACGTGTGAATATGTTCAATGTGTGAATATGTTAAACGTGTGAATATGTTCAATGTGTGAATATGGTAAACGTGTGAATATGTTAAACGTGTGAATATGATAAACGTGTGAATATGTTCAATGTGTGAATATGATGAACGTGTGAATATGTTAAATGTGTGAATATGTTAAACGTATGAATATGTTCAATGTGTGAATATGTTCAGTGTGTGAATATGTTAAACGTGTGAATATGTTAAACGTGTATGTTCAATGTGTGAATATGTTCAGTGTGTGAATATGTTAAACGTGTGAATATGTTAAACGTGTGAATATGTTCAATGTGTGAATATGATGAACGTGTGAATATGTTAAACGTATGAATATGTTCAATGTGTGAATATGTTCAGTGTGTGAATATGTTAAACGTGTGAACATGTTAAACGTGTATGTTCAATGTGTGAATATGTTCAGTGTGTGAATATGTTATACGTGTGAATATGTTAAACGTGTGAATATGTTCAATGTGTGAATATGTTCAACGTGTGAATATGTTCAACGTGTGAATATGTTCAATGTGTGAATATGTTCAACGTGTGAATTTGAATATGGTCACTTGAATTGTCATGAAAGTTTGAAGAGAACAATAATGGAGGGGTATATGCCTGGGAATAGAGGAAGAGGAAGGCCAAAGAGAAGATGGGTGCAGAATGTGGCAGATGATCTCCAGATGGGTGTATCGGACGCGGGACATCTTGCTTATGACCGAGAAGTTTTCCGGAATATTGTTATTGATTTGAGATTCTGCAAAAACCATGCTACTGAATGCATGAATTAATTGGTAGTAGTAGTAGTAGTAGTAGTAGTAGTAGTAGTAGTAGTAGTAGTAGTAGTAGTAGTAGTAGTAGTAGTAGTAGTAGTAGTAGAATAATTAGTGGTTGTTGTTGTTGTGGCAGCAGTGGTAATGCTGTAGTACTGTCGCACAGAGAACGGGAAACATTGACACAAAGAAACACAGGAAACATTGACACAAAGAAACACAGGAAACATCTGCAAGTCTGTAGGTTTATTGGAAGAGCTGACATGACAAGCTTGGTCAGGACTCTGATTGTATGGTGTTCTAATGGTTGCTGTTGTTGTCGTTGTTGTGGTGGTTATTGTTGCTGTTGTTGTCGTTGTTGTGGTGGTTGTTGTTGCTGTTGTTGTACACGGTGGCCGACTGCAGGTCTCCTGTAGCAAACATTCGTTGTGGTTGGTGACCCCGCCCTAGCCACGGGTCAGAGTTGAAAGGGCGAGTTGGGCAGAATATAATTGTCGTCTATCTGTACACCTGTACGTGAAAAAATATGTACATGCTTGTACACATAGCCACAACAAATATTGCAATATCAAATTCATCTACTTTACTTTACTTTACTTTACTTTACTTTACTTTACTTTACTTTACTTTACTTTACTTTACGGGGATAAGTGCATCGTGGAAATAAACTATCTCGAATTAACGAGAACTAGCATATAAGCCACACAAACGGTTTTGTTGTTCAAAGCTGGGTGGGGATTGAGCTAAGTTGAGCTAGGAAATGATATCAATGCACTCAGGACATCACCATAGGCACTCCGCCCCCTCGTTCAACAGCCAGCGACGAGTCACACTACTAATTGTTCCCACCGCTATCTGATTGATAGTTCTCCTGGTCTTCCCTCTCAGTTTTGAGATTTTACCAAAACCCCTGCCAATCCCCTGCAATCTCATCAGTGTATGGGTTTTCAATCTGTTTCCCCCATCTTCTCCATCTGGTCCCACGAGTGCATCTTTCAATTATCCATAAGTATCTTTCAATTATCCATAAGTATCTACCATCAAGAGGTGCAGTCCCTGCTAGCCTATCAGCCTGTTAATTCCCCCGCACTCCCGCATGGTCACGGCAGAAAAATCCATACAATTCTCACAATCTGTGAACTCTGAAGCGAGATAAGCCATTCCACACGGAACATTCCTTTCTCCACCTTACTAAGCATACTTGAGTCCGTGATTGGGTGGAGATTTGAGACTGCAAGTAAAACATTGATTAGACTGCAGGTAAAACATGGTTCACACTGGAAGTGAAACATGGATGAGACTGCAAGTAAAACATGGACGAGACTGCTAGGAAAACATGAACGACACTGCAAGAGAAACATGGATGCGGCTGTCAGTAAAACATGGATGAGACTGCTAGGAAAACATGGATGAGACTAAGTATAACACAGACGAGAATGCCAGCAAGAACCTAGGGTAGAAAGTTAACATGGTCAGACTGGGAGTTGTTGAATGGACACATGATAAATACAGACGACAATGACATGTCAGGATCTGTGGATATAATGATAACTAATACAGCAGAACGCAATGAAAGCATACATGGATAGTTGGATACGTGAATAGTTGGATGTATGGATATAAACTCTGAAGTTTGCTTTGTGTAGACCTGGTTACTGTAAGTCAGACTGTCTTCTATGTACATCTAATGTGTCTACAGGTCAGAATGTCTGACTGTTGAAATAACGACAGATCGTCCAGATATCATGTGACCGTGAGAACATACACAATAGCCACACAAGTTGTAGACAACTTCATAGAAACATTCAACTCCACCGGGCCACAACACACAGAGATACATGCAACATTCAACTCCACCTGGCCACCAACACACAGAGATACATGCAACATCCAACTCCACCTGGCCACCAACACACAGAGATACATGCAACATTCAACTCCACCAGGCCACCAACACACAGAGATACATGCAACATCCAACTCCACCGGGCCACCAACACACAGAGATACATGCAACATTCAACTCCACCAGGCCACCAACACACAGAGATACATGCAACATTCAACTCCACCTGGCCAAAAACACACAGAGATACATGCCTGGTTGGACTACTTATCTTCGTTGTTGCCGCAGTTTGTCTCGACAAGATATAAATAAGACTAATAATTATTGGAGACAGATGTACACATTGAAACAAGACAAGCTCACCACAAACACAAGCCAATACTTCAATGGCTGGGTGGACTACATACCGTTCGATATGTCTTCGGTGTCGTTGTTGTTGTTGCTTTTCTTGTTGTTGTTGCTACACAAGATCCGTTATAGACAATGGTGATCTGATCGATAGGTAACCCCCGGCAGTTCCTCACTCTCAACTGACAGGCGTTGCTATAGGTCTTTCCGTCTGATCCACAAACTGGGGTGTAGTCTTCAGCGCAAATAAGCGAACATTTTCGAGGCGTAGGGTAGGGTTCACTCTAGGATGTACAAGTGTAAAGTGTGGGATCAGGTATAGTCTACGATGTACAAGTGTAAAGTGTGGGATCAGGTATTTCTACGATGTAACAAGTGTAAAGTGTGGGAGTCAGGTATACACTCTAGGATGTACAAGTGTAAAGTGTGGGTTCAGGTATAGTCTACGATGTACAAGTGTAAAGTGTGGGATCAGGTATAGTCTACGATGTACAAGTGTAAAGTGTGGGATCAGGTATAGTCTACGATATACAAGTGTAAAGTGTGGGATCAGGTTCTTTCTATGATGAGTAAATGTACACATGGGAGTCAGATACACCCTAGGACTTTCAATAAATGTGGCACAAGGTGTTGATCCCACTGTCTGTCTGATAATAGCATTTCTTACTCGGTCTCGGATTGTTAGGTTGGCAGCTCTCCTCAGGCATCTCATCTCACAGGTGTTGATTTTGCGAAGGTATGATTTGGATAAAGTCCAGGTTTGAGATTGGTAGCATATGGTTGGTGTGCATGTGCTATTTATTATCTGTCGTTTTGCGGACATGGGTATATTTGGATGTTTCAGTAAGGGTGATAGTTGATATGTAAGTGCACTAGCTTTTTGACATCTGATTTCGATTTCTCTGTCCAATCTGCCATCTTCTGTGATCATACTTCCAAGATATTTGAATTCTTTAACTTGTTTCAGAATTGTGCTATTTATCTGTATACTTAATGAGCCCGGCAATCTGCTAACTTGCATTACTTCAGTTTAGGCTATGTTTATACTCATATTGTATCTGCTGCAGGCTGAACTCAGATTATTAATATGATGTTGTAGTCTGCCCTCATCGTTGGGGGACGTAACATTCATAAAATTAGATATGCAGTCTTGATTGCAGACAATGAACAGGATCTACAGCAATAAGTAGATGTGGTTGTTGCACACAGTGAACAACTAGGGTTAGAATTAAACTGTAAGAAGACACAGATTATGGTCGTCACTAGGAAGAAGGAAATACCACAATGTAATATACAAGTAAATGGGAATATTCTTCAACAGGTTAATCGATACAGCTATCTGGGAACAGTCATTGGCATGCGATGGCGGATGTAATGGAATTAGAAATGTGGTTTCGGAGCAAATGCAAAGAGTATCACTGACCGATAGAAACACCGATGACCAAGTCCTACAAGAGGCAAATGAAAACAGCAAAAACTGATTAGAGAAATTACACCTAGACAGTCACAGTTGTTTTTTCGGCACGCTATGAGAAGACACACTAGAGAACTCAGAGACCTTGGTGACAACTGGTAAGATGCAGGGGAAAAGAATAAAGCGAAAGCAAATAAGTAAATACCTGGATGGTATTTACGTGGCATGGTCCAGACACAAACACAGAGCTGATTCACGACTCTAGTGATCGTGTGAGATGGCGAAACATGGCGGTCAATGCTTATCCGCATGGCACATGATGATGATGAACTATGATAGAATTATTTCTGTATTGACATAACATTTAGACATGGGAGTCAAAAGGCTGTGATTCAACGAAACAAAACAGACAATCATAATCAACTATTTGTATGCGGGAAGAGATTTTGAAAAACCTACAGAAATTATTTCAGAAAAGACAAATAGAAATTGATAACCAAAGAATGCAGCTACAGGTGGCCTCTACTCCACAGGCAGCTCACATAACGAAATACCACACCATCATCATGTTACATGCCGACTGGCGTAGGTTCTCATGCGTGTCCACAGATTTGGGTCACTGGTGTTGTGTATCCATTCAGTTGCTTACCCTCCTTCCAGGCCACCATCCCAGATCATCCAGTAACGTGTCGGGAGAAGGGACAGAAGTCAATATGTGAACTATATTCTCGTTGACTGTAAACTGTTGCTGGCGTGAAATGTCTCACATTATCTGAGTGGTGACAGTTCCATATAGCTGAAAATAGGAATGGATAAGAATGCGCGTTCTTAAACATCCGGTGTGCTGATGGCGATATAAGGGGTTCAGCCCATAGACAGAAAAGTTGGACTTGTTGAGTTGACTTCTCTTCTTTCCTTGGGGACGTTGACTACAAGTACCTCTGAAGGCAGAGTGTTTTCGCCTGATGTGGGGGACACTGGTAATAGGGAAAGCTAATCCACACGCAGAATTCAGTCCAGTGCTACTAGTAGTAATGGGTATGGACTACACTTGAGTTCAAAATGAGCAAGCGTACAAAAAAGAAAAAAAAAGCACACGCAATATAACAGAAAATGTCAGCTCAAGGAAACATAAGTGAACCAAATAGTTTCCATGGCAAGATTTACACCATCACGTGACATAACAGAAAATGTAACCTCAAGGAAACATAAGTGAACCAAATAGTTTCCATGGCAAGATTTACACCATCACGTGACATAACAGAAAATGTAACCTCAAGGAAACATAAGTGAACCAAATAGTTTCCATGGCAAGATTTACACCATCACGTGACATAACAGAAAATGTAACCTCAAGGAAACATAAGTGAACCAAATAGTTTCCATGGCAAGATTTACACCATCACGTGACATAACAGAAAATGTAACCTCAAGGAAACATAAGTGAACAAATAGTTTCCATGGCAAGATTTACACCATCACGTGACATAACAGAAAATGTAACCTCAAGGAAACATAAGTGAACCAAATAGTTTCCATGGCAAGATTTACACCATCACGTGACATAACAGAAATTGTAACCTCGAGTAAACATAAGTGAACCAAATAGTTTCCATGGCAAGATTTACACCATCACGTGACATAACAGAAAATGTAACCTCAAGGAAACATAAGTGAAACCAAATAGTTTCCATGGCAGATTTACACCATCAAGTGACATAACAGAAAATGTAACCTCAAGGAAACATAAGTGAACCAAATAGTTTCCATGCAAGATTTACACCATCACGTGACATAACAGAAAATGTAATCTCAAGGAAACATAAGTGAACCAAATAGTTTCCATGGCAAGATTTACACCATCACGTGACATAACAGAAAATTTAATCTCAAGGAAACATAAGTGAACCAAATAGTTTCCATGGCAAGATTTACACCATCACGTGACATAACAGAAAATGTAACCTCAAGGAAACATAAGTGAACCAAATAGTTTCCATGGCAAGATTTACACCATCACGTGACATAACAGAAAATGTAATCTCAAGGAAACATAAGTGAACCAAATAGTTTCCATGGCAAGATTTACACCATCACGTGACATACCTGTCGATATGGGTTGGGAGTGGTAGTGGTGGCGGTTGTATAACATCTTGTTTTGCTGACTAACACCACCTGCTCGTAAGGGGACCGGAAACAGTTGCCAACTCTCAGCTCGCACGGGTTGTTGTAGGTGATTCCATCAGATCCACACACTGGGATCACTTTTCGGGTACACCCCAGACGACAGGTTCCATATGGGTTGACCGGTTCTGTCTAGAATGTGTGATTACAAAAATAGACATTGTCTGGAATATATGATTACAAACATAGACTGTGTCTAGAACCTGTGATTACAAACATAGACTCTGTCTGGAATTTAACACGGGTAAATTGTGCAGACATTCAGTGTCCAGATTGTTCAGATGTTCAGCATACATGTCTGTCAGGTTACAGAATGTCTCATTGTGCAGATTGTTCAGCGTACATGTCTGTCAGGTGACTGAATGTCTCATTGTGCAGATTGTCCAGCGTACATTTCTGTCAGGTGCCTGAATGTCTCATTGTGCAGATTGTCCAGCGTACATTTCTGTCAGGTGCCTGAATGTCTCATTGTGCACATTGTTCAGCGTACATTTCTGTCAGGTGACTGAATGTCTCATTGTGCAGATTGTTCAGTGTACATGTCTGTTAGGTGACTGAATGTCTCATTGTGCAGATTGTTCAGTGTACATGTCTGTCAGGTGACTGAATGTCTCATTGTGCAGATTGTCCAGCGTACATTTCTGTCAGGTGCCTGAATGTCTCATTGTGCAGATTGTCCAGCGTACATTTCTGTCAGGTGTCTGAATGTCTCATTGTGCAGATTGTTCAGTGTACATGTCTGTCAGGTGACTGAATGTCTCATTGTGCAGATTGTTAACATTTAACACGGGTAAGCTGTTTGCCTTGAAGATATACAGACAATCTAGATAACTATTGGCGACAACCGTAAAATACATCCAATCAAACCTCCCCAAAAACATAAAGAGACAATTAAAAACAAACACAAACACACAAACATCAACACAAACATCGACACAAACATCGACACAAACATCAACACAAACATCAACACAAACATCGACACAAACACATCGACACAAACATCGACACAAACATGAACACAAACATCGACACAAACATCGACACAAACATCAACACAAACATCAACACAAACATCGACACAAACATCTACACAAACATCAACACAAACATCAACACAAACATCGACACAAACATCGACACAAACATCAACACAAACATCAACACAAACATCAGCACAAACATCAGCACAAACATCGACACAAACATCAACACAAACATCAACACAAACATCAACACAAACATCAGCACAAACATCAGCACAAACATCAGCACAAATATCAAAACAAACATCGACACACAAACATCAACACAAACATCGACACAAACATCGACACACACACATCGACACAAACATCGACACAAACATCGACACAAACATCGACACAAACATCGACACAAACATCGACACTAACATCAGCACAAACATCGACACAAACATCAACACAAACATCAACACAAACATCAACACAAACATCGACACAAACATCGACACAAACATCAACACAAACATCGACACAAACATCAGCACAAACATCAACACAAACATCAACACAAACATCGACACAAACATCAGCACAAACATCAGCACAAACATCAAAACAAACATCGACACAAACATCAGCACAAACATCAGCACAAATATCAAAACAAACATACATGGCTGGATGGACAACGTACCGTTTGGTATCCTTGTGTTGTTGTTGTTGTTTTTGCTGTGGTTGTTGTTGTTGTTTTTGCTGTTGTTGTTGTTGTCTTACAAGTTCCGTTTCTGACTATGGTGATCTGATCGTAAGGTGATCCCCGACAGTTCCTCACTCTCACCTGACAGGCGTTGCTATAGGTCTTTCCGTCTGATCCACAAACTGGGGTGTAGTCTTCAGTGCACACAAGCGAACACTTTCGAGGCGTAGGGTAGGGTTCACTCTAGGATGTACAAGTGTAAAGTGTGGGTTCAGGTATAGTCTACGATGTACAAGTGTAAAGTGTGGGTTCAGGTATAGTCTACGATGTACAAGTGTAAAGTGTGGGTTCAGGTATAGTCTACGATGTACAAGTGTAAAGGGTGGGTTCAGGTATAGTCTACGATGTGCAAGTGTAAAGGGTGGGTTCAGGTATAGTCTACGATGTACAAGTGTAAAGTGTGGGTTCAGGTATAGTCTACGATGTACAAGTGTAAAGTGTGGGTTCAGGTATAGTCTACGATGTACAAGTGTAAAGTGTGGGTTCAGGTATAGTCTACGATGTACAAGTGTAAAGTGTGGGATCAGGTATAGTCTACGATGTACATGTGTAAAGTGTGGGTTCAGGTATAGTCTACGATGTACAAGTGTAAAGTGTGGGTTCAGGTATAGTCTACGATGTACAAGTGTAAAGTGTGGGTTCAGGTATAGTCTACGATGTACAAGTGTAAAGTGTGGGTTCAGGTTCTCTCTATGATGAACAAATGTACACATGGGGGTCAGATACAGTCTAGGATGTACACAATTTGTATTGAAATTTACAGAACATCTTTGGTGTGTTAAAATATAGTAGACAGGATTGAATATTTGCTAAAATCACCGACATAACACTGGGAATTTCCTACAGTCAAAGATATAACACTGGGAATTTGCTACAGTCAAAGATATAACAATGGGAATCTGCTACAGTCAAAGATATAACAATGGGAATTTGCTACAGTCAAAGATATAACACTGGGAATTTGCTACAGTCAAAGATATAACACTGGGAATTTGCTACAGTCAAAGATATAACAATGGGAATTTGCTACAGTCAAAGATATAACAATGGGAATTTGCTACAGTCAAAGATATAACAATGGGAATCTGCTACAGTCAAAGATATAACAATGGGAATCTGCTACAGTCAAAGATATAACACTGGGAATTTGCTACAGTCAAAGATATAACAATGGGAATCTGCTACAGTCAAAGATATAACAATGGGAATTTGCTACAGTCAAAGATATAACAATGGGAATCTCCTACAGTCAAAGATATAACACTGGGAATCTCCTACAGTCTAAGACAGAGGTTCCCAAACCATGGCCCGAGGGCCACTTGGGCCCGCCAGCTCTCAGAAAGTGGCACGCGAGGCCTCGTTAATTAATATAATATATTTTAATAATTTCAAACATGCACCCGGAGCGCCCCGTCAGAGTGCGATAATTTACTCTGCCGTGTTTTTAATTTACTCGGTGCCATGTTGTCGCCTGTTACAACTGTTTAGCGGAGTCGGTAGTATTTTGTTGAAATGAGATTTTTTTTCAAATAACAATTTACCGTTAAAGCCTATAAACATGAGTGTGGGAAATCTAAAATCAAACAATGATAAAAAGCGAAAATGTGAAGACGTTGCTTGTGGTGAATTCAATGAAGATTGGACGAATAAATTTATGTTTATGCCTAGCAGTCGTGGTAAACCAGTTTGCTTAATCTGCGGATTTTATGTTTCTGTTGCAAAAATTCTAAGGGACTGATCTGTTTAAAACTCTGAAGTTGTGTGTAGAGAAAAACAACATAGAATGGACCAAATTGGACAGTGTATTCACCGACGGTGATCCCGCTTTGACGGGTAAAAAGTCTGGATGTCTAGCATTATTGGAACAGTTTCTTGGCAGCACTATATATTAAAATATCATTGTATCATTCAGCAAGAAGCTCTGTGTGGAAAGACATTAAATCTGAAACATCTCATGGATGTTGTTCTGAAATGTGTGAACAAAATTCGAAGTAAGGCGCTGAACAGGCCTAAGGATCCAGGGGAAAAAAAAACTATTCACAAATTTGTGCGATGAAATTTCTTCATTTAAAATGAGACTACGACTGTGTATCGGACAGCTGACTGAAGGGACTTTAGAGGCGTTTCCAACTCTGAAAACGCTTGTGGTGGAAAAGAAATGTGACTTGTTACAGTACAAAGTAAAAGTTGAAAGTCTTCTGGATATCTTTCAGTCGAGATGTCAAGAGTTCACAATAGAGGAGGATAATGTTGCCCTCTTCATAAATCCGTTCGTATTTCCTGATGCCAAGCTCTGTCAATTACATCAAAACCTTCAGCGCGAAGTAATTGATTTGAAATGCAATTCTGCACTGAGATGTAAATTTCTGGAGCTGCCTTCAGCTGATCATATGATTTCATTCTGGCGACTAATTGCCTGTCGAACAATTTGAACACTTGCATTCATTCGCCCAGAGATACATTTGTCGTTTTGGTTCGACTTACAGGTGCGAGCAGTCATTTTCCGCAATGACCATTATAAAAAGCAAGGAACGTTTCAGATTCACCGACAGTAACCTAGCTGCGCTTATGACTTTGGGCACGACAGATTTGTGGCCAGACATTGATAAACTGGTATCTGAACTTAAGTAACTGGTTATGAAGAACAGACATAATTGTAAATTAATTACATTAATAGTGATTTTCTCCCCCATGGTGTTTACTGTGATCTGGTACAATCTAAGATATATCACTTAGGGTCTGGTACAGTCTAAGATATATCACTTTGGGTCTGGTACAGTCTAAGACATAACACTGTAGTCTAGTGCAGTCTAGACATCCCAACTGTAAACATGAGAACACCTAGGGTCACGCACAGCATGGGATGTACAAATCAACACAAGTGAGCATCTGGATCACAGTCTGCCTATGAAGTTGTTGTTGTTGTTTTTGTTGTTGTTGTTTTATGCCGTTAGATATCGAGGGGAGGGGCTACTGAAGCTCCATCGCCTGTGACTAGCACCCTTCCTCCAATTTCCTCTATGAATCATGAGCAGTATTTTCCCAGGATCAAGTAAACCCCCTACAGGTTTGTTGAACCTATCATAGGTTCCTGACCTGCTGAACCTTGTGTATTTGCTACTGCAAGTGTATAAGTGAGGATCTGTAGTCTGAGATTGACAACTGTATAAGTGGGATGTGTGGTCTGAGATTTACAACTGTATAAGTGGGATGTGCGGTCTGAGATTTACAACTGTATAAGTGGGATGTGCGGTCTGAGATTTACAACTGTATAAGTGGGATGTGCGGTCTGAGATTTACAACTGTATAAGTGGGATGTGCGGTCTGAGATTTACAACTGTATAAGTGGGATGTGCGGTCTGAGATTTACAACTGTATAAGTGGGATGTGCGGTCTGAGATTTACAACTGTATAAGTGGGATGTGCGGTCTGAGATTTACAACTGTATAAGTGAGATGTGCGGTCTGAGATTTACAACTGTATAAGTGGGATGTGCGGTCTGAGATTTACAACTGTATAAGTGGTATGTGCGGTCTAAGATTTACAACTGTATAAGTGAGATGTGCGGTCTGAGATTTACAACTGTATAAGTGGGATGTGCGGTCTCAGATTTACAACTGTATAAGTGGTATGTGCGGTCTAAGATTTACAACTGTATAAGTGGGATGTGAGGTCTAAGATTTACAACTGTATAAGTGGGATGTGCGGTCTGAGATTTACAACTGTATAAGTGGGATGTGCGGTCTGAGATTTACAACTGTATAAGTGGGATGTGAGGTCTAAGATTTACAACTGTATAAGTGGGATGTGCGGTCTGAGATTTACAACTGTATAAGTGAGATGTGCGGTCTGAGATTTACAACTGTATAAGTGAGATGTGCGGTCTGAGATTTACAACTGTATAAGTGGTATGTGAGGTCTAAGATTTACAACTGTATAAGTGAGATGTGCGGTCTGAGATTTACAACAGTATAAGTGGGATCTGCAGTCTAAGATTTACAACTGTATAAGTGGTATGTGAGGTCTAAGATTTACAACTGTATAAGTGGGATGTGAGGTCTAAGATTTACAACTGTATAAGTGGGATGTGTGGTCTGAGATTTACAACTGTATAAGTGGGATGTGCGGTCTGAGATTTACAACTGTATAAGTGGTATGTGAGGTCTAAGATTTACAACTGTATAAGTGGGATGTGCGGTCTGAGATTACAACTGTATAAGTGGGATGTGCGGTCTGAAGATTTACAACTGTATAAGTGGGATGTGCGGTCTGAGATTTACAACTGTATTAGTGGGGTGTGCGGTCTGAGATTTACAACTGTATAAGTGGGATGTGCGGTCTGAGATTTACAACTGTATAAGTGGGATGTGCGGTCTGAGATTTACAACTGTATAAGTGGTATGTGAGGTCTAAGATTTACAACTGTATAAGTGGGATGTGCGGTCTGAGATTTACAACTGTATAAGTGGGATGTGCGGTCTGAGATTTACAACTGTATAAGTGGGATGTGCGGTCTGAGATTTACAACTGTATAAGTGGGGATGTGCGGTCTGAGATTTACAACTGTATAAGTGGGATGTGAGGTCTGAGATTTACAACTGTATAAGTGGGATGTGCGGTCTGAGATTTACAACTGTATAAGTGAGATGTGCGGTCTGAGATTTACAACTGTATAAGTGGGATGTGCGGTCTGAGATTTACAACTGTATAAGTGGGATGTGCGGTCTGAGATTTACAACTGTATAAGTGGGGATGTGCGGTCTGAGATTTACAACTGTATAAGTGGGATGTGCGGTCTGAGATTTACAACTGTATAAGTGGTATGTGCGGTCTAAGATTTACAACTGTATAAGTGGGATGTGCGGTCTAAGATTTACAACTGTATAAGTGGGATGTGCGGTCTGAGATTTACAACTGTATAAGTGGGATGTGCGGTCTGAGATTTACAACTGTATAAGTGGGATGTGCGGTCTGAGATTTACAACTGTATAAGTGGGATGTGCGGTCCAAGATTTACAACTGTATAAGTGGGATGTGCGGTCTGAGATTTACAACTGTATAAGTGAGATGTGCGGTCTAAGATTTACAACTGTATAAGTGGGGTGTGCGGTCTGAGATTTACAACTGTATAAGTGGTATGTGAGGTCTAAGATTTACAACTGTATAAGTGGGATGTGCGGTCTGAGATTTACAACTGTATAAGTGGGATGTGCGGTCTGAGATTTACAACTGTATAAGTGGGATGTGCGGTCCATAGATTTACAACTGTATAAGTGGGATGTGCGGTCTGAGATTTACAACTGTATAAGTGGGATGTGCGGTCTAAGATTTACAACTGTATAAGTGGGATGTGCGGTCTAAGATTTACAACTGTATAAGTGGGATGTGCGGTCTAAGATTTACAACTGTATAAGTGGGATGTGCGGTCTGAGATTTACAACTGTATAAGTGGGATGTGCGGTCTGAGATTTACAACTGTATAAGTGGGATGTGTGGTCTGAGATTTACAACTGTATAAGTGAGATGTGCGGTCTGAGATTTACAACTGTATAAGTGGGATGTGCGGTCTGAGATTTACAACTGTATAAGTGGGATGTGCGGTCTGAGATTTACAACTGTATAAGTGGGATGTGCGGTCTGAGATTTACAACTGTATAAGTGGGATGTGCGGTCTGAGATTTACAACTGTATAAGTGGTATGTGAGGTCTAAGATTTACAACTGTATAAGTGAGATGTGCGGTCTGAGATTTACAACTGTATAAGTGGGATGTGCGGTCTGAGATTTACAACTGTATAAGTGGGATGTGCGGTCTAAGATTTACAACTGTATAAGTGGGATGTGCGGTCTAAGATTTACAACTGTATAAGTGGGATGTGCGGTCTAAGATTTACAACTGTATAAGTGGGATGTGCGGTCTGAGATTTACAACTGTATAAGTGGGATGTGCGGTCTGAGATTTACAACTGTATAAGTGGGATGTGCGGTCTAAGATTTACAACTGTATAAGTGGGGTGTGCGGTCTGAGATTTACAACTGTATAAGTGGGATGTGCGGTCTGAGATTTACAACTGTATAAGTGGGATGTGCGGTCTAAGATTTACAACTGTATAAGTGGGATGTGCGGTCTAAGATTTACAACTGTATAAGTGGGATGTGCGGTCTGAGATTTACAACTGTATAAGTGGGATGTGCGGTCTGAGATTTACAACTGTATAAGTGGGATGTGTGGTCTGAGATTTACAACTGTATAAGTGGGATGTGCGGTCTGAGATTTACAACTGTATAAGTGAGATGTGCGGTCTGAGATTTACAACTGTATAAGTGGGATGTGTGGTCTGAGATTTACAACTGTATAAGTGGGATGTGTGGTCTGAGATTTACAACTGTATAAGTGAGATGTGTGGTCTAAGATTTACAACTGTATAAGTGAGATGTGTGGTCTAAGATTTACAACTGTATAAGTGGGATGTGTGGTCTGAGATTTACAACTGTATAAGTGGTATGTGAGGTCTAAGATTTACAACTGTATAAGTGGGATGTGTGGTCTGAGATTTACAACTGTATAAGTGGTATGTGAGGTCTAAGATTTACAACTGTATAAGTGGTATGTGAGGTCTAAGATTTACAACTGTATAAGTGGTATGTGAGGTCTAAGATTTACAACTGTAAGCTTGAGAACATCTGAGTTCCAGTACAGACTAAGGAGTACACCTGTGAGAGTGGGGATACTGTATGTGGTTGTCACTAACCCAAAGCTACCAAAGATGAGGGAGAACACCTGTGGTATATAAAGATGAGGGAGAACACCTGTGGTATATAAAGATGAGGGAGAACACCTGTGGTATATAAAGATGAGGGAGAACACCTGTGGTATATAAAGATGAGGGAGAACACCTGTGGTATATAAAGATGAGGGAGAACACCTGTGGTATATAAAGATGAGGGAGAACACCTGTGGTATATAAAGATGAGGGAGAACACCTGTGTATATAAAGATGAGGGAGAACACCTGTGGTATATAAAGATGAGGGAGAACACCTGTGGTATATAAAGATGAGGGAGAACACCTGTGGTATATAAAGATGAGGGAGAACACCTGTGGTATATAAAGATGAGGGAGAACACCTGTGGTATATAAAGATGAGGGAGAACACCTGTGGTATATAAAGATGAGGGAGAACACCTGTGGTATATAAAGATGAGGGAGAACACCTGTGTATATAAAGATGAGGGAGAACACCTGTGGTATATAAAGATGAGGGAGAACACCTGTGGTATATAAAGATGAGGGAGAACACCTGTGGTATATAAAGATGAGGGAGAACACCTGTGGTATATAAAGATGAGGGAGAACACCTGTGGTATATAAAGATGAGGGAGAACACCTGTGGTATATAAAGATGAGGGAGAACACCTGTGGTATATAAAGATGAGGGAGAGCACCTGTGGTATATAAAGATGAGGGAGAACACCTGTGGTATATCGAAACAGACAGGATCGATCATTTCAGTGCAGAAAGAAATACATAAACACATTAATGTGTGAATATGTATGTTGTATATTTCAACTTGCGGGATCTATCTTATTGCTTTAGTTTATGTTGTGTGGTTTTAGCAGCATGTACATGACCAGATGTACCAGACAATAAATGATTCAAACTATCGCTAGTGTCTTCGTTACTCAAATTAATCAACAACAGTTATATTATACAATGATCTACTCAGATTAACAGTTGAAGAAAAGCAGCTATAAATACACAACAGGTAGCATATGATTAACGAAGAACGGAAAGTCATGTCTGTAGAATGTTCTTATTGTCTGTAGAATGTTCTCATTGTCTGCAGAATGTTCTTAATTGTCCGTAGAATGTTCTTATTGTCCGTAGAATGTTCTCATTGTCTGTAGAATGTTCTCATTGTCTATAGAATGTTCTCATTGCCTGTATAATGTTCTCATTGTCTATAGAATGCTCTAATTGTCTGTAGAGTGTTCTCATTGTCTGTAGAATGTTCTCATTAGCTGTAAATTTATATTACATTGAAGTGTTTTATATTGACGCAATGTTAACAATGTCATACAGCTGATCCTGTTGTTTTCGCAGGAGTCAAACATGAAATGAGACAATGTAATAACATTAAAACACAAATCCTTTGTTATTGTCGCAATAGTCAAACATACCTGGCGGTGTTTGTTTCCTATTGTTATATCCTGCCGCAGCCGTGACTTCTCTTACCCACACAAGGCCGCAAACATGGAGGATAGGGCATTGAAACGGTTAAGGCCTCTGGAGTGTTTATGCTCGTGGCTACCGTTTGCATTTGCATTTTCCTCATGTTGGGCTGGAAGTGTATGGTTCCGTAGCCCTGCTACTGAGTTAAGTGCGTGGCGCGACACTGTGAGCTGTGAATTTTACGTGTAATGCTTTTACTTCTGCTCGAGATTGTTTGGAGCGTGAACTGCATGTTCCGAACAATGACGGCTGGCTGTGTCCAGAATTGACCGGTTGTTGCCTTATGCTGAAAAATGTGTTGCTGCTGATCTTCTAGTGACTGTCGCTTCCATAGACAATGAACTGTATTTTCGTGGAGGACTTTTGTGTTGGCATTATGTACAGTGAAAAGTTTTTACATCTGTCCGAGGTTGTTTGTGGTGTGAACTGCATGTTCGGAAAGAAAAAATGGCGTGGCCTGCTAGAAAACATCTAGAACATTTAGAAAAACATCCGGATGTGGAAATGACTGCCGCGTCCGTCGTGGATGAACTGTATTTTTTGTGCAGGACTTTTGTGTTGGCATTCTGGCGGTGGCATTGTGTACAGTGAAATGCCTTTTCTATCTGACCGCATTGTGTATAGTGAGATGCTTGTACTATCTCTCCGCGGTTGTTTGTGGCGTGAACTGAATACTGGATGATCGGAATAATGGCACAGGGTTGCCACTGTTCTTTGACAGAAAACATCTAGAAACGGAACAAACAACATCTGGAGATATCTGGACTGTGTTGGTGAGCATCTGGAAGGACCTCCGGAATGGAGAATGACTGTCGCTTCCATCGGGGATGAACTGTATGTTTCGTGGAGGACTTTTGTGTTGACATTCTGGCGGCTGCATTATCTTCTTCTTCTTCTTCTTCTTCTTCTTCTTCTTCTTCTTCTTCTTCTTCTTCTTCTTCTTCTTCTTCTTCTTCTTCTTCTTCTTCTTCTTCTTCTTCTTCTTCTTCTTCAGCATTCCGAGCCATTGAAGTTCTTTGCTGCAGATACAATCCGTCTCCATTCGTCTCTCTGGTTGACCTTCTCTTGCAAGTCGTTGATTCCAAGTGCTTGTAGGTCTGTATGTATATTATCTCTCCACCGTATTCTTGGTCTACCTCGGGGTCTACGGTCATTTATTTCCTGAGTGTAAGCGGGTTTTGTTTCCCTATTATCTTCCATTCTTTCTATATGTCCCAGCCATTGTAGTCTATTAGACTTCATGATACCAGTGATTAGCGGGGACTTAAACAGATCATAAATGTCTTTGTTACTTCTTCTTTTCCACTCTCCATTTTGTGTATCCCTAATGGGTCCAAAGATGCGTCTTAAAACTTTTTTCTCAAAGGTTTGTAACAAGGCTTCGTCTCCTTTTGTTGTACTCCAGGTTTCAGGGCCATACAGCACACCTGGTCTGATCAGTGTTTTGTATATTGTGATCTTGGTGTTACGAGATAGCGCATTTGATTTTAGTAGATGTTGTAGTGCATAGTATATCTTATTTCCAGAATTGATTCTAGTTTGTATTTCTTCCCTTATGATGTTGGAGCAGTTGAAGATTGTACCCAGGTATTTGTATGTTTCCGTTCTTTTAATGGTTATATTATCTATTTGTATGTGGCCAGAGTTTTTAGCCATTCCTTCTCTTGAAACTACCATATATTTTGTCTTATCTTGGTTGATAACCAGCCCCATCTGTTGGGCTTTTTCCTTTAAGTGAGTCAATATTTCTAATGTCTTTTGTTCATTTTCCCCTATAATATCTATATCATCTGCATAAACAAGCAGCTTGGATGTTCCTCCAATATCACATTCCTCCTTTACCATCCTTACAACTTTCTCAAGAGCCAGATTGAAGAGAAGCGGCGATAGTGCATCACCCTGTTTCAAGCCAGATGTTATTTGGAAAGGGTCTGATTTAATGCCTTTATATATTACTATGTTATAAGTATCTTCCATGCATAGTCTGGTCATGTTGATTAACTTCCTTGGTATTCCAAATTCCTGCATAGCATTCCATAGACTATTCCTATGGACACTATAATAAGCCTTTTTAAAATCCACAAAAATGTTATGGAGATCTCTTTTATATTCCCAATTTTTCTCGGCTATTTGTCGTAAGATAAATATCTGATCTATTGTTGATCTGTTTTGTCTAAAACCCGCCTGTTAGTAACCTAATATGTCTTCTGAATATGGTTGTAGTCTATTTAGTAATACTGCGGATAGTATCTTATAGCTTGTGGACAGTAGTGATATTCCTCTATAATTTTCACATTGGAAATTGTCTCCTTTCTTAAAGATAGGTATCAATAATGACTCTTTCCAGTCACTGGGTAATTTTTCTGTCCTCCAGATGTTTATTATTAGTTCGTATAGCTTTAGATGTAATGCATGGCCACCTGCCTTTATAAATTCAGCAGCAATTCCATCAGCCCCAGTTGCCTTATTGTTTTTAAGTCGTGTGATTACATATAGGATTTCTTCAAATGCAGGTTCTTCAATTTGTGGTTCACACGTTAGAACTCTTCCTGTGGGAAAGTGTTACTTGGAGCTTCACAATTTAGTAATTCAACAAAATATTCTTTCCATGTGTTGCACATTTCCTCATTGGTATTTATCATATTCCCATTTTTGTCTTTTTAAACCATATGTGTTGTGTTGGTGCCCTCGTTTCATTGACTTCAGTTCTTTAAAAAAAACTTTCTGTATTCATTTTCTGGTGATTAGTTTCCATATCTTTGATTATATTACTCATATATTCTCGCTTCTGCTGTCGGACTATTTTTGTATAGTTTTTTTTTTTTTTGTAGCCTCTTATATATTTTTGTAGCCTCTTTACATTCAGTTCTATATTGCTCTTCCTTTTGGATGTTGTTGATGTCATTTAACCATAAATGTCTGGCATTCTTTTTCCTAATGACTGCTTCTTCACATTTTTAATTGAATCATCTGTTCTTGCTATGCGTGGTTAACACACCGAGACATTCTTCTGCGGTAGATTGAATTGTATTCTTGATGTTCAACCAAGTTTGGTCAACGCTTTCCTCCAACGGGTTTTGCAGAGTTTCAAGTTTACATTTTATTTCATCTGTAAATTTCTCTTTGACTGTAATTTCTTGTAGTTTTTCTCTGTTATATGTTGGGTGTAATCTTTGTAATTTAGTATAGAAAGCTCTCTTAAGTTTTATTTTAAATTTTGCTCCAACGAGGAAGTGGTCGCTGTGGCACTCAGCTCCTCTATAACTTCTAACTTGTATGTTTGATGCATTTCTGTTGTTAATTAAAATGTGATCTATTTGATTATAGGTTCTCTTGTCACATGATTTCCAAGTTTGTTTGTGTATATCCTTTCTTTGTAGTCTGGTACTGCTAATCTGCAGTCCTTTGGCTTCTGCCAGGTTGATGACTCTCCATCCATTATCATTTGAAGTTGTATGTAGGCTTTCCATACCGGCCACTTTTTTATGAGTTTGCTCTCTACCTATTTTTTGCATTGAAGTCTCCCAGCACAATCAGGATGTCCTGTTTGAAGGTTTCTTCTATGACATCTTCCAGATCATTATAAAAGTCTTCTTTAATATCATCTTCTTTCTCTTCAGTAGGTGCATGTACATTAATCATCGTTATATTTTTCCATTTACCTTTTATTCGTAATTTACTAATTCCTGTCATTAACAGCTTTAAAGTTTAGAACGTTCCCCCATAACTCTATTTTGATGACAAAACCTGTTCCTAATTCATGTTTATTTTGGGTGTTTCCTCCATATATTATAATCATTCCATTTTGCTCTAAAGTACCCTCTCCTGGCCACCTTATTTCTTGAATTGCTGTTATATCCATTTGATATTCAACCAGATCCCGGGTTAGTTCTTCAGCCGCTCCAGCTCGATATAGTGTTCGTACATTCCATGTTCCAAATCTCAAAAGTCCTTTAACGTTCCGAGGTCGTTGTCTAAATAAGTCAGTCCGAATTCGAGGCTTATGTATCTGTTTCAGCATTATGCATAAGGAAATGCTTTTACTGTTTGTCCGCGGTTGTTTGTGGCGTGAACTGCGTGTTGGTGTAGCTGGCTTTGTCGCAAGCGGACTGGTTTTGCCTTGTGCAGTAATGTGTGGCTGCTGGTTTTCTAGGGACTGCCGCTTCCATCGAAGAAGAACTGTATTTTTCGTGGAGAGCTTTTGTGTTGACATTCTGGCGTCGGCATTATACACAATGTACCCGTGCGGGCTGTTGGTTGTCGAGACTCCTGTCTTTTCCACTTTTCATATAGGGCAGTGAGGGGCATTTTATGTGATATTCACTGGCACAGGAGCGGAGCATAATGGGAACGATCCGTTGCTGTGAAGTTGGAACCGCGACTAACTAACTATACCAAGGTACATGGTTGCCTGGAATACATTCCTGTGCATATGTGGTGGTGGTGTGTCTGGAATACATACCTGTGCATATGTGGTGGTGGTGTGTCTGGAGTACATACCTGTGCATATGTGGTGGTGGTGTGTCTGGAGTTCATACCTGTGCATATGTGGTGGTTGTGTGTCTGGAGTACATTCCTGTGCATATGTGGTGGTTGTGTGTCTGGAGTACATTCCTGTGCATATGTGGTGGTTGTGTGTCTGGAGTACATACCTGTGGATATGTGATGGAGGTATCACAGGTTCCATTCCTGACGAGTGTAACCTGCTGGTACGGGGACTTGAGGCAGTTCCCTGCCCTCAGCTCGCACGGGTTGCCGTAAGTTCTTCCGTCAGACCCGCACACGGGGAAGCCAATCGCAGTGCAGATAAGCTGGCACTGGTCCTGTGTGATGTCGGCTTCTGTCTGTGATTTATAAATGTCAACATGATATCTGGGGTTTAGAAGAGTCAACATGATATCTGGGGTTTAGAAATGTCAACTTGATATCTGTGATGTAGAAATGTCAACATGATATCTCATCCATACATTCAATCAATAACATTTCATTTGCGGAACCTCGCTCGCATAACAACCTTCCGGAAAACCTCTCCATCATAAGGAAGAGGCCCCGCATCCGATACACCCATCTGGAGATCATCCGCCACATCCTGCACCCATCTTCTCTTTGGCCTTCCTCTTCCTCTCTTCCCAGGCATATACCCCTCCATTATTGTTCTCTCCAAACTTTCGTGACGTTTCAAGTGACCGAAATATTTCAATGTTCTTTGTTTTATCGTCTTTAATAGCCAACCTTCTTCAATATTCAGCTCTTGAAGTATGGATGCATTTGTTCTTTACTTTATCCAAGATATTCTTAGAACCCACCTGTAACATTTATTTTCAAGGGCATTTATGCGCTGTTCGGCTTGTTCAGTAAGTGTCCAGGTCTCACAGGTATATGTTGCAATGGAAATGATGCATGCTCTTAAAAATCTAATTTGTGTAGTTCTATCTGTCAAAGCCGGGTAGCGGGGTAGGGGTACCCCTACCTATCAAAGGAGAAGTAAGGTGCCTCCTTTCCTCCGCTAGCCTACGGGACACCCTTGGGCAAGGTGGAGTACCCGTTTAGGCCCCCCTCCATAGGGTAACGTGAAGCCATGGGAGCAAGTGGTGGTTGGACTTGGGAGCAGCCGACAGATAGTTGTTGGTTATGGTTTCATGTCAGTGACGGTGGGCAGAGGATCTCTCAATAGAGACAATAGCTACGGTCATCAGATCAGTATGGTCACAGCCAGGAAGGAAGAATGGTAGACTTCCCTCCTTATTGATTCCCGGGCAGAGGAGGCTCGTCAGCCTTGGTTGATATCTCTTCTAAGAGAAGGAACTCTAAATCTCAAACCTCCGCTGCCTTGCGGGTATACCCATATGGGAAAGGCTTCGGGAGTAAACCCTGAGGACAAATCCGGAGATGGAGTCCCTAAGGCAGTTCCATGTTGTAAACAACATAGTTCTGGCAACTCCTGCGACGGCACCGATGCCAAGTTGCATTGGCTACTGCCTTTCCCTTGGTCAACATCGGCGACGTGGAGAGGGGGAACTTGCTACTGGGCAACAGCTGGTTCTCCGATTTCCATTGCCCAGGCTTGTGCCCTGAAGAGGTCACTTCAGCACCGCGTAAAGCGGCGACACAACACGGGAAGCAGCATTTGCCGGTTATAAGTCTTAATGCTCGATTGGCGTAGAGCAAGGCGCCAGGGGCTACTTCCGACGGTGGGAGAGATCATCGTATCTCACTAGACAGTATATTTGTTTTGCTCGAGTAATCCTTAAAAGGTTACACATTCTTACTGAAAGAATCTACCCCGAATCACAGTGCGGATTTAGACCCAACAGGTCCACCATCGATATGATTTTCTCACTCCGGCAGCTCCAAGAGAAGTGCAGAGAACAGAGGAAGCCATTATATATTGCCTTCATCGACATCAAAAAGGCATTTGACCTCATGAGCAGAAACGGCCTTTTTTAAGATCCTTGAAAAGATAGGATGTCCACCCACCCTTCTTAGTCTCGTGAAATCATTTCACAAAAACATGCAGGGGACCGTTTTATTTGACGGCTAAACATCCCAGTCATTCAGCATCAGCAGTGGAGTAAAGCAGGGCTGCGTGCTTGCTCGTACACTTTTTGTATCTTCTTCGCCGTTCTCTTCAGGCAGGCATTTGGGACTGCCACTGAAGGCATATACCTCAATACAAGATCTGATAGCAAACTTTTTAACCCATCAAGACTCAAGGCAAAGACCAAAATAAGATCAAGATGCGTAAGAGAACTACTTTTTGCAGATGATGCAGCACTGACTACTCATTCAGCAGAAGATCTCCAACGGCTCATAGAACGTTTTGCAGCCGCCTGCAAAGACTTTGGGCTCACCATCAGCCTAAATAAAACACAGGTGATGGAACAAGATGCTGGTGCGCCTCCGTCAGTCAAAATTTCTAATTACGAATTGGATGTCGTCCACGATTTTGTATATTTGGGGTCGACAATATTAGATAATCTTTCATTAGAGACTAAGTCACACACCGAGAGTGTGAGACGTAAGATGGTGCATGATGGTGGAAATGACCACGTGTTCACATGCACCTACTGTGGACGGACATTTACAGCGCGAATTGGCCTTATCAGTCACATTCGCTACCGCCATAGGTAAAAGTTATTATGCCTTTTTGAAGCACAAACTATCGTCTGTCAAGACGGCAAGGTGCCAATGATTCAAAATGTTTCAACACCTCCAATGTTTCTTCACTAACATATATTTCTTTCTCCATACGTGTTTGATCTGTATTCATTATCTTTGTTTTTGCTATGTTAAGATATAAGTATTTCAGGATCCTCGCCGGTGCTACGGAGTTCGTGCACTGAGTTGAGTTTCTCCAGACTCAGGTTTGAGTTAGGAGGAGAACGGAGCACTTATGGATTACACCCGTGTGCCGTGATTAATCTGAACTAAACTAAACTGAACTAAGATACAAGTTGTGATTTTCACTATTATTTTGGATTGAGGTTATTCTGTTTTCTATACCATTCTGTGTTGTGGATAGCAATACTGTATCATCAGCATACCGGATCTCTGGTATGTCATGACCACCGACATTTTGGGCGTCATATTTGGCAATAGTAATCCACACGCAAATATCAATACAGCAAACTAGAAGTGGGAGCACGTGTGTGGACAACGCTTGAATTCAAAGAGAGCTAACGCAACAACAAAACAAAAACAAAACATAAACAAAACATAAACAAAACAAAAACAAATACAACCAAAAGCTGATGTTCCAGATTATCAATGACAAGGGACAATAAGCCAACAAAGAGAACCGGCAAGAATGAACGGTTACTGTGTATGAGAGATGGACAGAAGCGACATAATCGAGTACCAAACGTTCACACTTCTCTCATGGATACATTCACCACGGGCTGAGGATCTCGCCCAATATCAAAGTGAATGGTCATAGACTAAGTGTTGTGGACAAATTCACCTATCTTGGCAGCACTGTGTCACAAGCTGCCACAATTGATGACGAAGTGAATGCAAGAATCTCCAAGGCCAGTGCGGCCTTTGGCAGACTGTACTACAATGTGTGCGGCAGAAATGGAATAAGCCTGCAAACAAAGCTGAAAATCTATAAAGCAGTTGTATTATCCAAACTGCTATATGCTTCTTCTTCTTCTTCTTCTTCTTCTTCTTCTTCTTCTTCTTCTTCTTCTTCTTCTTCTTCTTCTTCTTCTTCTTCTTCTTCTTCTTCTTCTTTCGTTCGCTTGAAATATGTCTATACCTGCAATGCTGTCTCTTGTATGAATCTAACAGTCTCTTTTAGTTCACTCAGCGGTCCTTAGAGTTGATCTTCCACTGTTGTCTCTCTAGGCCAGAAGGTTCGCCTGGATATGTTGTAGTTTGGGCGTGTGAAACCTGAACTGTTTATCAGCGACACGTTAGGAAATTAAACCATTTCCACACAGTCTGCCTTAGGAAGCTATTGACGATTAATTGGCAAGAGAAGATCCCAAACACTGAAGTCCTAGAAAGAACGTCCCTGCCCAGTATCCACACTCTACTATTTAAGAATCAGATTCGCTGGGCTGGTCACTTGACTCGCATGCCAGATCTCAGGCTCCCTAAACAATATTTTTTTACGGTGAGCTGCGCTGTGGTAAAAGCACCCAAGACGGCCAGAGGAAACGCTTTAAAGACACTGAAGATCTCACTAAAAGCTTTTGGAATTCATCACGACACTTGGGAGTCTGCTGCCAAAGACCGAAATTCATCATTACGCAAGGGTGTAAAGAAAACAGGAATGCAAGAGCTGTGAAACAGTCTGGAAAGAAAAATCACTGCAGAAGAACCTGCTCCTGGAACGTCAAGCATTCTTTGCCCACATTGTCAAAGAACATTTCAAGCCAAAATAGGACCTTACCAGCCATCTTAGAACTCATGGCTCAAAACGTTCAACCCCACTGGATGAAGTGAATGGTCATCATCATTATTGATGGACAAACACCATAGGACCTGTTTTGCTTTATGACAGTGAATCTTGGAATGTAAATGAAAAAATAAGGAAGAATTTGGAAGCAACAGAGATGTGGTTCCTGAGACGAATGTTGCGAATTCCTGGGATTGCCAGAGTATCTAAGAAAGATGCATGAATAGGCTAATGAAACTGGAAAATTATATTCAACAATAAGAGTGAGACAAACAGATGTCTTTGGACATGTGATGAGAAGATAGGCATTGGAGAACATCGTGATGGCTGGAAAAGTCGAACAGACTTTATTAGACTTTATTTTCAAAGGGTAACAAATTGGGCACGCAGGCCAGTCTTACATTCGGCCCTTCCAATCACTCATCTTTCTTTCATCAACAGTGCATAGGAAAAAACATTGTCACATGAATTTTGTAAACATAAACAATGCATATTACTATGTTATGAGACACATCCACCACCCACCCACACATCCCCCATTCACTCCAACTCCCCCACCCAACCACACATATAACCCACACACACATACATTCCCCCACCCATCCACCACATCCCTGCACCTACACATCTCCCCACCCACACACACCTCTCACCCACCACACATCCCATCCACCCACACCCCAAGCACACATACATTCCCCAACCCACACATCCCCCACCCACACACATCCACCCACATACACACATCTCCCCACCCACTACATATCCTCTACACGTCCCATTACCAACAATCACTCACCCACATATCCTCCTCCACCCACACACCTCCAACCACCCAGCCAAACACACATTCCTCAGCCACACATCCCCCACGCACACACACATCTCCCCGTCAACTCACATATCCCGCACCTACCCACACACAAATTCCGAACCCACCCACATAATCTCCCATCTCCCCCAGCCCACTCACAGATCCCGAGCCCACCCCTACAAACATCCCCCACCATCTCCTAACCTACACACACTCACCCACCCTCATATCCTCTACCCACCCACACATCCTCTACCCACCTATCCCCCAACCAAACATCCCTTAACCACACACCCTTACTCATATACAATCACCCACCCACACATCCTCTACCCAACCACACATCCTCCACCCACCCATCCCCCAGCCACACATCCCTTAACCACACACCCCTACCCATATACACACGCATCCCCACCCTCGCTCAATCTCCCCACCCATACACACATCCCTCACATACATCCCACCCACCAACACATCCCCCATTCACAAACACACACCTCCCATACACGCACAACCCACACACACATCCCCAACCCATACACTCATCCCCTCACACATTCCTAGACACACGTACTTATCCCTCAACCACTAACACCCACACATCCCTCACCCACTCATCAACACTTACATCTCCTATCTACCCACCCACACTCACACACCCCAACCAGCCATCTAAACACACATCCCCACCCTCACACACATCCTTCACCCACCCGCACACCCAACCACCCCCACCCACCCACACACACATCCTTTATCCACTCCCAGCTCCCCTCCCACACAACACCACACCCACACACATCCCAAAGACACATCCCTCACCCACACACACACATCTCACACATCTCCTACTCATCCACACATCCCCAAACTACAATCACCCTCACTACCCACACATACATCCTCCATCCAGGTACACACACTCCCACACAGCCAGACATATCCCCCACCTACACACACATCCCCAAGGTCGAGGGGAAAAGAGGCAGAGGCAGACCAGAGAAATGATGCTGGATGGATTGAGACGGTGGCATGGAGGAATATCAGCAGCAGAGTTGATCCAGAACAACAAAGACCGAGATCTGTGGAGAGCTATGAATGCCTACGCCAGTTGGCAGGGCACTTGATGATGATAATGAATATTATGACTGCATTCATACATCGTGTACATGATGCTGGAGGTCAAGGTTGCATAGAACAGACCGGACAACAACTTACCACTGAGAGAAGCATAGAACAGGCTGGGCGACAACTTACCACTGAGAGAAGCACAGAACAGGCTGGGCGACAACTTACCACTGAGAGAAGCACAGAACAGGCCGGACAACAACTTACCACTGAGAGAAGCACAGAACAGGCTGGGCGACAACTTACCACTGAGAGAAGCACAGAACAGGCCGGACAACAACTTACCACTGAGAGAAGCATAGAACAGACTGGGCGACAACTTACCACTGAGAGAAGCATAGTACAGGCCGGACAACAACTTACCACTGAGAGAAGCATAGAACAGACCGGGCGACAACTTACCACTGAGAGAAGCGTAGTACAGGCTGGGCGACATCTTACCACTGAGAGAAGCATAGAACAGGCCGGGCGACAACTTACCACTGAGAGAAGCATAGAACAGGCCGGACAACAACTTACCACTGAGAGAAGCATAGAACAGGCCGGACAACAACTTACCACTGAGAGAAGCATAGAACAGGCCGGGCGACAACTTACCACTGAGAGAAGCATAGAACAGGCCGGACAACAACTTACCACTGAGAGAAGCACAGAACAGGCCGGGCGACAGCTTACCACTGAGAGAAGCATAGAACAGACTGGACAACAACTTACCACTGAGAGAAGCGTAGAACAGACCGGACAGCAATTTACCACTGAGAGAAGCATAGAACAGGCTGGACAACAACTTACCACTGAGAGAAGCATAGAACAGGCTGGACAACAACTTACCACTGAGAGAAGCGTAGAACAGACCGGACAACAACTTACCACTGAGAGAAGCATAGAACAGGCTGGACAACAACTTACAACTGAGAGAAGCGTAGAACAGACCGGACAACAACTTACCACTGAGAGAAGCATAGAACAGGCTGGACAACAACTTACCACTGAGAGAAGCATAGAAGAGACCGGACAACAACTTACCACTGAGAGAAGCATAGAACAGGCTGGACAACAACTTACCACTGAGAGAAGCATAGAACAGGCCGGACAACAACTTACCACTGAGAGAAGCATAGAATAGACCGGACAACAACTTACCACTGAGAGAAGCGTAGAACAGACCGGACAACAACTTACCACTGAGAGAAGCATAGAACAGACCGGACAACAACTTACCACTGAGAGAAGCATAGAACAGACCGGACAACATCTTACCACTGAGAGAAGCGTAGAACAGACCAGACAACAACTTACCACTGAGAGAAGCATAGAACAGACCGGACAACAACTTACCACTGAGAGAAGCATAGAATAGACCGGACAACAACTTACCACTGAGAGAAGCGTAGAACAGACCGGACAACAACTTACCACTGAGAGAAGCGTAGAACAGACCGGACAACAACTTACCACTGAGAGAAGCGTAGAACAGACCGGACAACAACTTACCACTGAGAGAAGCGTAGAACAGACTGGACAACAACTTACCACTGAGAGAAGCATAGAACAGACTGGACAACAACTTACCACTGAGAGAAGCGTAGTACAGACCGGACAACAACTTACCACTGAGAGAAGCGTAGAACAGACCGGACAACAACTTACCACTGAGAGAAGCACAGAACATGACCGACAACAACTTACCACTGAGAGAAGCGTAGAACAGGCTAGGCGACAACTTACCACTGAGAGAAGCGCAGCAAACATCAGCGCTACATACATCTTCTCTGTCATTGTCATGTTGTTGATGGTGTCGATTAGCTCTCACTCACTTATAAATATGTTAACTAGGAGCAGCGGTCTACCAATGTGTTATGTCGATTTGTGGCCGTGGTAGTTGCTGGAAGCTGAATTCTCGCACACTTGCTACAATACTAGAAGCACCGATCTATCAACATCTCGTGTTTGTGGCAAGACATTGTACCCACCAGCTTTATACCATCGCTCCTGTTGCCCTCTGTGACTGTTGACTAACCTCACAAACACAAAAACAAAAATAAAATTAGCATTAATTGCCATGTTAAAATGGACAGCCCCAGGATATAGATGCCTGAGATAAGGGCTGCACTCAACTTAGACACTCGTATACTTAGACCTCAAGGACACCAGTAATCCCGCAGTAATCACCTGACTGCAAGCGGGCCTTGCCCTCGGCTCCACCTTCTGTTTCCGTCCAAAGGTTAAGGTCAGATTTCGAACCCTCCCTGTTTTCGTTATTGCTTGTTTGGTTCATATGTAAATACAAAAGCCACAAACAAGTGTTGCGCCATTTTTTGTCTGGCATATTTCGGTGCATCTCGTCAGGTGCATACTTTAAGGGGGTTATTTATCAACCTGGCACCTTGCCGTCTTGTCAGACAATAGTTTGTTACAATGTGCTTCACAAATGGCACAATAATTACAGCCAGGGATAGAATTATAGGGGAGACTGGGGAGAAATGGACATAGGGGAGAAATGGACCACCCCCTCTCTGGCCCCTGGCTGTGATGCAATGAAAGTGAAACCATAATAAGTTTGTTTTCCACATCAAACATAGTCCGAATTTTTCATTTGCCATCGACTTCCCGCACAGATCGTTCCCACGCAAAGTTTGAAAAATTTTCTGCACTAAAGTTTCTTTTTCCAGTTCCAGACACCATCGTAAAGCAAACGCATAGTCAGGAATCAGGACAAGGTAATTACGTTAATATCTTTATTTACTTGTTATTTAAGAAGAATATGGAATAGATAAAGTTACCAGTCTGCTTAATACAATATATGATACTGGAAATATAACTCATGAGTTATGTAATTCTGTATTTATTGCAATCCCAAAGAAATCAGGAGCCTTGGAATGTGATCAACATCGAACAATTAGTATAATGAGTCACATCACGAAGATTTTGCTAAGAATTATCATGCAAAGAGTTAGGAGGAAAATACAACCTGAAATAGGAGAAGAACAATGTGGGTTTGTAGTAGGCAAGGGTACAGTTAAATGCTGAGTATATACTGAGAACCGTAATCGAACGTTCTATAGAAGTAAACAAAGATCTACACCTTTGCTTTATTGACTACACAAAGGCTTTTGATAAAGTGAGACATGTCAACATGATAAGGATGCTTGAAGATCTACAAATTGATGGGAAAGACCTTAGACTTGTAAAAAACATATATTGGAAACAACAAGCTGCCATAAGAGTTGATAATGAAGTAAGCCAATATCAGCCTATTAAGAGAGGTGTGAGACAGGGATGTGTAATGTCTCCAGATCTGTTTTCCCTGTACAGTGAAAATATTTTCAGAAATATTGAAAATATGGAAGGAATCAACATTGGGGGACGATGCATCAATAACATTAGATATGCAGATGATACAGTCTTGATTGCAGACAATGAACAGGATCTGCAAAATTTAGTAGATGCGGTTGTTACACACAGTGAACAACAAGGGTTAGAATTACATTGTAAAAAGACACAGATTATGGTCGTCACTAGGAAGAACGAAATACCACAGTGTAATATACAAGTAAATGGGAATATTCTTCAACAAGTGAATAGGTACAATTATCTCGGAACAGTAATAACATCTGATGGGAGATACCTTGAAGAGATTAGAACAAGGATCGCCATGGCAAAAGTAGCCTTTAGCAAGATGAAAAACATACTGACCAATAAAAAGATGTCAATTGAAACGAGAAAAAGAGTGTTGAGATGCTACATAGAACCTGTACTTTTATATGGATGTGAAGCTTGGACAATGAGCAGCCAGGCTGAAAAACATCTGATGGCTGTAGAAATGTGGTTTCTGAGGAAAATGCAAAGAATACCATGGACAGCCAGAAAGACCAATGAACAAGTCCTTCAAGAAACAAATGAAGATCGTAAACTGATCAGAGACATTAGACGTAGACAGTCACAATTTTTTGGGTATGTTATGAGAAGAAATGATTTGGAGAACTTGGTGACAACTGGTAAGATCGAGGGGAACAGACCAAGGGGAAGACCTAGAAACAAGTATCTGGATGGCTTGGCCTTGTGGCATGGTCGAGACAGAAACACGGAACTGATCCACAACTCTGTTGATCGAGTGAGATGGCAGAACATGACCGCCCACGCTTACCGGCATGGCACATGATGGATGGATTTAAGAGTTCATATAAAAAATATAGCATATAATATTAGATTTAAGAGACTTTATGGCTGAATAGTTTAATACATTGATGGGGGAGAAATGGACCGGTTCATTTCTCCCCATGGTTCATTTTTCCCCATAGAAGAAATTGAAAGACAGTCTGTTGTTATTAAACGTGTTGAAGATTGCATTCGAATATCAGCATTATTGATTCTTTTTGATACTGGGGTCTAAATCTAGACCAATAAAACTGTTAACAAATTTGATTTCAGTGGTTTATTAAAGATGCACGCCATTCGTGCTATGATCAGTATTTCTTTGCAAATGATAGGCCTACCATTCTAAATGTTATATAATTCTGTCACTCTTTTGTTTCAGATGCTAAGATTGTACATCAGAAACACCAACAAGGGTCTCGTTACGGAGGAACGTATGAGAGAAGCTGTTAATGCTGTGAAAATGGAATGAAAGTGAGGAAAGCTGCAAGGGAGTACGGCATTGCTCGCTCTACCCTCAATAACAATCTTACAAAAGACAGAGAAGGAAATGGTCCTGCCTACTAGACTCGTACCAAATTATAGGCATAGCCTTGTTTTCACAGCTAAGCAAGAAGCTGATTTTGCTAGTTACTTGAAAGATTGTGCAAGAATGTTCCATGGACTCACAACTAAAAACGTTCGTATTTTGGCGTACGAGATGTGCGAAAGTCAATAACATTGCACATCCTTTAACCTGGGATGAGCAAATGATGGCAAAGAATGACTGGCTTTGTGGATTTTTGCGACGGAATCCCGAGCTGACCATAAGGCAACCTGAGGCAACATCTCTGGCTAGAGCTACAGCTTTCAACAAACATAATATTTGCACCTTCTTCAACATTGTGAAGGAAACCATTACAAAACTAAATGTGAGTGGAGCTCAAATCTACAATTTGGATGAGTCAGGTCTGACCACTGTACAGAAAGTGCCAAAAGTAATTTCCCCACGAGGAGTGAAAAAAATAGGCCAGGTGACATCCAAAGAAAGAGGAGAACTGGTCACAATCTGTTGCATTGTGTCAGCTGCGGGTCACATTATCCCTCCAGTTTTTGTGTTTCCCAGAAAATTTTTTAAGAATTTTATGCTTGCTGGAGCACCTGAAGGTTCCCTTGGCCTTGTGAATGAATCAAGTTGGATGACCCGTGATAATTTCGTCAAAGTTATAAATCACTTCATTAAGCATTCAAGACCTTCCAAAGACTTCTCTTTGATTTTGATCTTGGACAATCACGATTCCCACATTTCATTTGAATCACTTGAACTGTGCAAGAAAAACAACATTCATGTGATCACGTTGCCACCACACACCTCATCTAAAACTCAGCCCTTGGACCGTTCAGTTTTTGGACCCATGAAGTCGGTCTACAACAATGCGTGTGATTCATGGATGATGAAAAATGTTGGGACACCACTGACAATCTATCAAGTTGCAAATCTAGGAGGCCACGCTTTTCTTAAAGCGGCAACTCCCATTAACATTCAATCAGGCTTTGCGGTGTCAGGTATTTGGCCCTTTAACGAAGGTGTTTTTACAGAAGATGATTTTATGCCTTCAGAAATAACGAACAGGCCCATCAGCAAGGACAGTGAAAATTCCACTTTAGAAAGCAATGAACAGACAGAATCAGCATCTCCACATTGTGGTACCAGCACAGATCAAACTGCACAAGAATTTCATGAAAATCAGAAAGAGTGTAATGTTGAGAACCTTGTAGATGACTTGCAGGAAATATCAGGGAGTCTTCAACATAAAGCTACTTCTTCCTTTACTTCGCCTCATGTTTTCAGAGGACTACCAAAAGCTGGTCCGCGAAAAGATTCAAATAATATGAGGAAAAGAGGAAAAACTATGCTGGCTACTTCTACGCCAGAAATGGATCGAATTAGGGAAAGAGCGGTGATGAAAGAAAAGGCAGCAAAAGTTCCACCCAAAAAGACAAAGAGACAGCTGCTGAAAGAACTTGATGTTGATTCAGATCCAGAAACTGACATTTCGTTTTGTGATGACACAGATTCTGATGTTTCATTTGGTGAAAATGAGGAGTGTACGGTTAGCTTGACTGGTGTGCGTGAGGTTTTTGAAGGCCAGTGTGTGCTATGTGAATATGGAACAAAGAAGACTTGTGTTTACTATGTAGGAATTGTAAGGGGAGACATTGATGATGATGGTGATGTTGAGGTAGAGTTCTTGCGCAAGAGTGAGAAGGTTGCTGGTAAATTTGTTAAGCCTAAGGTAGAAGATGTCGCCAGTGTCTCAATTACATGTATTAAAGCACAGCTTACTAGATCTACAATCACTGGAACCACTTCTAGGACCAAAGATGGCTATGTCTTCAAAGAAAGTCTTGCAGGCATAAATGTTCGATAAAACTTTATATTAGATTAATATATCATATTAAACTGTTTTTACTGTCGCTTAAAATAATTTAAAAAAAACTGCAAATATCCTTTTAATGATTATTTATTTCTTATAGCAATATGGATGAGTTGTTGCTGCTTCTTTTTAAAAAAAGGTCCATTTCTCCCCACTATGGTCCATTGCTCCCCACGTGCTGGTCCATTTCACCCCAATGGTGGTCAATTTCTCCCCATGTTCATATACATTTTTGAAATACATTTTGTAAAGAAAGATATAGAAATAGATTGCTAAATGTTTTCCCCTTTTAAAATAAATGAATGTACAACATTTTAGTCATGGTTTTGTTATGTTTCGATAAAATCTGTTCCGGTGATGAGCAAAAATTGAAAACTACAAAATTGCTGGTCCATTTCTCCCCAGTCTCCCCTACCTATCCATAGCACAAAGCCTGGGTTGAATTTACAGACCATGTGCTGCCCATGCAGCATGATCCCTCTCTCAGCCTGCCTAATTCACTCCAGAGGAAAGTTATTACCAATACATCTGGAACAAGACCAGCTGCAGAAGCTGCCGAATCAAAGAAGCAATGCTCTAATTGTCTGCCTGTCGGAGCTTCCATCCTAGACCAGTTACCTACCAAGGCTTAGGGCCTGGTCTGCCTTGCCACGACATTTAGTCTTTAAGTTGCAATACCTCGCACCAGGATAAGGCGTGTACCCTCCCAATTGAGCCCTTCCTCCCTAAGCCGTTGGCACAATGTGGGCTGTTGAGTTTGGTGAGCACCGCCCAACATTCTGCGCTAACAGAAAGCAGGTAGTACCGTCTACTGTCATACGGTAGCTCAGTCATATCTGACTATGACTTGACACATTATATGTCATATAAAGTGGGGGAAGATGAATAATACTTCAGCTGAAACAATTTTTAAAAATGGTCACAGGTATTGTTCGAATATGGAACGTCTGTTATCCCAACGGCAATTCTAAATTTAACATAAAATCTTTATTTTTGCACAAAACTGCCTGGAACCACCCAATTGTTAACGCCTCACTATATTTGAGCGATCGTTTTATTGTTCTTCGAATAGTTTCGGCTGAAGTATTATTTATATATTTATTCACTTCATATTCTTCTTCTTCTTCTTCTTCTTCTTCTTCTTCTTCTTCTTCTTCTTCTTCTTCTTCTTCTTCTTCTTCTTCTTCTTCTTCTTCTTCTTCTTCTTCTTTCGTTCGCTTGAAATATGTCTATAACTGCAATGTTGTCTCTTGTATGAATTTAACTGTCTTTTTTAGTTCACACAGCGGTACATAGAGTTTATCTTCCACTGTCGTCTCTCTAGGCCAGAAGGTTTGCATAGATATGCTATATTTTGGGCAGTATTGGAGTATGTACTCTGCTGTCTGCGACGCCAATCCGTATGTGCACATGGCTGTTTCACCAATCTTGAATTTTGTATACATGTGGTTGCGTAATCTATTGTGTCCTGTTCTGAGGCGCAGAATAATGACTTGTTCTGGTCTGTCCATAAAGTGGTAGTCATCTTGAGCAGGATTTGGTGGCTTTCTGACTGATTTGACCATGCTTTTCTTTTGATGGTACGTAACCGGCACATCAGGCTGTTCTTTTTTTGGCTCCTTCCTTGACCAATTGATCAGCTCTGTCGTTTCCGGTTACTCCACAGTGGGATGGTATCCCTGTATGGTGACCTTACGCTGACTGCTAAGTTCAGAAAGTAGTGTCCTTAGTACTGGCAATTTCCCAGACAGGAGCGCCCCGAGTACTGATTTTGCATGTCAATAGCACCACAGGTGGTATACCATTGCTGGTATTTAGTAATTTCTCTGTTGCTATCTTGATTGCCTCAATTTCAGCATCATAGTTATGGCAGTACTTTCCTGTCAGTACTCTGGCTGTGTACCTAGTATTATTTGGGTATTCTATGTACACTCCCGCTCCTCCATTTCGAACAGCATTTTGTGCTGACCCATCTGTGTAGACTCGGATCCAGAGGTCCTGTGGGTATTCTTCATCAAGGAAGCTGAGAGTGGCTGTTCTGCGCTGCATACTGTTCTGTTCTTCCTTGTCAAATATTCCTCTCACTTTTGTCTGGATTTGTAACTGATAGTCTATGCTTCATCTTTCCATGGAGTTCGCTCTGGAATAGTTGTTAGGGGGGTACCAACTGTGAGCAGATCGGTGGTTTCTCTGCAGAGCCATTTGGCCTGGTGGATAAAACTATTTCTTTTCAACCGCCCCATAGCAAGGTTTTCAAATCTGTTCTTCATAGGGTGACCTGGCAAGCTGGGGAACTTCTCTGCTTTTATTAGCGTTTTCGTATCTCTGCGCTCTCTCAGTGCTTGTGTCCTCCCCATCTTCTCCATTTCCACTATAGGGGTTGATCTCATCCCTCCTGTGGTGACCCTAAGTGCTTGATTTTGCACCTTGTCCAGCTCTTGTAGTGTGGTTTTTGATGCTGAACACCAAGCAGTTTACCCGTATTCCAGGTGTGGTCGTATGCTCTGTTGACAAACTTTGCTAAGTATTTTCCCACTGGCTCCTCATGTGGTTCCACTTAGCTTTCTCAAGATGGCTATTTTCCTTCTGGCTTTTGCTACTGCTTTGTTGATGTGCTTTCTCCATGTCAGCCTGCCATCAAATGTTACTCCAAGGTATGTTGGTTCTTTATCTTCTCTTAGGGGTGATGCATTTATCTGAATGATCCCTGCCTTTTGTTTTGGAGAGAGGGTAGAGTGGTGCTGCACTTGTCAGTGTTTATGCTGACACACCATCTATTTGCCCATGCAACAAATGCATCTACAGCTCTTTGTAGCAATCTGGTGGCCACTGGTGCATGTTCATTTTTTCTCCATAGAACCAGGTCATCGGCGTACATTACCGCTTTTATTCCATGCGGTAGATTAGCAACAAGATCATTGATGAAGATTATAAAAAGTGTGGGGGACAAGACTCCGCCCTGGGGAACACCGTGACGCAGTAGTACTTTCTGGCTCTTGAGTCCGTTTATCTGTACTCGGGCTCTTCTGTTGTGCAAGTATGCTTTCACCCATTTGTACATTCTTCCATTGACTTTGCAGTTTCTCAGTTTCTTCATCAGACCTTCTTTCCAGACTTTGTCAAAGGCTTTTTTCAGATCTATCCATGCCGCAAGCATCCTCAATTTCTTGAGAGAGATAGGTTGTCTGATCTTCCGTAGGGTATCACTACCTAAAGCCAGCCTGTTGTGGCACAAGGATGTTTTCACTTTCAATGTACCACTGCAGTCTGTGATTGATGATGCGCTCCGGTGGTTTGCAGAGACAGCTGGTGAGGCTAATTGGTCTGTAGCTAGAGGCAATGGAACTATCTTTCCCTGATTGAGTTGAGTTAAGAACCGACATCATTACACTCAAGACATTCCCATACGTGCTCCGCCCCTTCGTTCAACAGCCTGATTTTAGGAGGGGTGTCATGATTACTTCTCTCCAGGCTTGTGGAACACTGCCTACGGTCCAGCTGTTATTGAAGATCTGCAACAGCTTTGCTTTGGCCTCTGTTCCTAGGTTCCTGATCATTTCATTGGAGATAGAATCAGTTCCTGGTGACATTTTAATTTTCAGTTTTGATATGGCTAGCGCAAGTTCGCTGATTGTGATGGGTGCCTCCAGACCATCATGTACTATTTCCTTCTGTCCTGTATGTTGCCATTTCTCTCGAATCTCTTGTTGTTTCTCTGGACTGATTTTGATATTGTTATCTTGTGCGAATGAGTCCGCAAAATGGTCAGCTGCTTGCTTTCTTTTTAAGATGTTTCCGTCTTTATGTAGTGCAATTTTTGAGTTTCTCCCTGTGCCGTAATCGTTAAGTTGCTTTATTAGCTTCCACAACTTTCCTTGTGTCTCTTTCAAAGTTCAGAGATCTCGTTTTCTCCTGCCAGCTTTTCCGTCTAGCCTGCAGCTTGGCCCTTTGAAATTTGGCATTTTCGTGCTGGTAATTATTGTGCTGCTCTTGGCTGGGTGTGGCCTCTGCTTGCTTTCTACACTCATTCACATCATTATGCAACTGTTCCAGTTCACTACTCCAGTAGGGTTTATAATGTTTACGGGCTCCTCTTGGTACTGTTTCTCGCGCTGCCTGTAGTATGCATTTCCCAAACTCTTCAACTACTTTATTTATGTCTTTCTCAGTGTTCAGGTTTCTAACAAGTATGCTGGTGCGATGCTTGTACATTGCCCAGTCTGCTTTCTTGTAGTTCCATCTCGAGAGGGTGCTGCTTTCACTTACAAGCTCATTTTCTACAGTTAGAAAGACTGGCCGATAATTCGTGTAATGTTCCACTGCGGGTCTGGTGAATGAAAAGCCAGGTCAGGTGTAGTTGTAGTGTGCCATGATCTCGAGTAGAAAGTATGTGGTCAGACGGCTTTTTAATCAAGATGAATCTATTCTCATCCTGCCAGTCTTCCAGTCTCTCTTCTCTCTGGTCCATGTCATGTAGCCCCAGCTCTGCGAGTGGCTGTTGAAATCGCCACACACAATCATTTTTTTTCTTTTAATGGTAGTGTGTCCAGTGCCTGTGGGCTGTCACTTGGACAGTAGTAATTGATCAGATGTAGGTCTGTACTGCCTGTCTTAAGTTTAAGTTTTCAAATCCCGAAACAACCAAATAATCAATTTAAGTTTAAGTGTCTGATACTCAGCCCCTTCCATGTAGACTTCGATTTAGGAAGCAGTGATGTTATATTTTACAGTGATGTTATATTTTACAAGGGTCAGTATCCCACCTTTTCGCCTGTCCTTTCCGTCCGATTTCATCACCTTTCCTTTGCTAGAGTAGACTGTGGTCTCACTCGAGTTTAGATGTTTAGGCGCACACACACGTCTCTGGGCATGCATGTACGTGCATACACATCTAGAGCATACTGGTTATTTTTCGGCGCCAGAAACTCGCCGTCGCCCCTTCTCCTGTTAGTTTAAACAGTTTCGCCACGTGAAGGCCAGGAGTTGGACTTTTGCTGCAGAGGTTATGTATTCACGAGCCATTGGGGTATTTAAGCAATGTTGGGCGCTCACCCTAACACTGCGCCCCGGCTACATACAGCACTCCGCCCCGGCTACATACAACACTCTGCCCCGGCTACATACAACACTGTGCCCCGGTTACATACAGCACTACGCCCCGGCTACATACAGCACTATGCCCCGGCTACATACAACACTGTGCCCCGGTTACATACAACACTGTGCCCCGGTTACATACAACACTGTGCCCCGGCTACATACAGCACTCCGCCCCGGCTACATACAACACTCTGCCCCGGCTACATACAACACTGTGCCCCGGTTACATACAGCACTACGCCCCGGCTACATACAGCATTATGCCCCGGCTACATGCAGCACTATGCCCCGCCTACATACAGCAACATTTCACCGCAACACTGCACCCCGGCTACATAAGCAACATTTCACCGCAACACTGCGCCCCGGCTACATACAACACTACGCCCCAGCTACATACAACACTGCGTCCCGGCTACATACAACACTGCATCCCGGCTACATACAACACTGCGCCCCGGCTACATACAACACTGCGCCCCAGCTACATACAACACTGCGTCCCGGCTACATACAACACTATGCCCCGGCTACATACAGCACTACGCCCCGGCTACATACAGCAATGTGCCCTGGCTACATACAACACTATGCCCCGGCTAAATACAACACTATGCCCCGGCTACATACAACACTATGCCCCGGCTACATACAGCACTATGCCCCGGCTACATACAGCACTATGCCCTGGCTACATACAACACAGCGCCCCGGCTACATACAACACTGCGCCCCGGCTACATACAACACTATGCCCCGGCTACATACAGCACTGTGTCCCGGCTACATACAGCACTATGCCCCGGCTACATACAGCACTGTTCCCCGGCTACATACAGCACTGTGCCCCGGCTACATACAACACTATGCCCCGGCTACATACAGCACTGTGCCCCGGCTACATACACCACTATGCCCCGGCTACATACAACACTGCTCCCCGGCTACATACAACACTGTGCCCCGGCTACATACAACACTGTGCCCCGGCTACATACAACACTACATCCCGGCTACATACAGCACTGTGCCCCGGCTACATACAACACTATGCCCCGGCTACATACAACACTACGCCCCGGCTACATACAACACTACGCCCCGGCTACCTACAACACTGCATCCCGGCTGCATACAACACTATGCCCCGGCTACATACAACACTGTGCCCCGGCTACATGCAACACTGTGCCCCGGCTACATACAACACTGTGCCCCGGCTACATACAACACTATGCCCCGGCTACATACAACACTATGCCCCGGCTACATACAACACTATGCCCCGGCTACATACAACACTGCGCCCCGGCTACATACAACACTGCATCCCGGCTACATACAACACTGCGTCCCGGCTACATACAACACTATGCCCCGGCTACATACAACACTGTGCCCCGGCTACATACAACACTATGCCCCGGCTACATACAACACTATGTCCCGGCTACATACAACACTATGTCCCGGCTACATACAGCACTGCGCCCCGGCTACATACAACACTATGTCCCGGCTACATACAACACTATGTCCCGGCTACATACAACACTATGCCCCGGCTACATACAACACTATGCCCCGGCTACATACAACACTGTGCCCCGGCTACATACAACACTATGCCCCGGCTACATACAGCACTGCGCCCCGGCTACATACAACACTATGCCCCGGCTACATACAACACTGTGCCCCGGCTACATACAACACTATGCCCCGGCTACATACAACACTATGTCCCGGCTACATACAACACTATGTCCCGGCTACATACAACACTATGCCCCGGCTACATACAACACTATGCCCCGGCTACATACAACACTATGTCCCGGCTACATACAACACTATGCCCCGGCTACATACAACACTATGTCCCGGCTACATACAACACTATGTCCCGGCTACATACAACACTATGCCCCGGCTACATACAACACTATGTCCCGGCTACATACAACACTATGTCCCGGCTACATACAACACTATGCCCCGGCTACATACAACACTATGTCCCGGCTACATACAACACTATGTCCCGGCTACATACAACACTATGCCCCGGCTACATACAACACTGCGCCCCGGCTACATACAACACTGCATCCAGGCTACATACAACACTATGTCCCGGCTACATACAACACTATGCCCCGGCTACATACAACACTATGCCCCGGCTACATACAACACTATGCCCCGGCTACATACAACACTATGCCCCGGCTACATACAACATTTCATATCATGTATAACTCTGCAGTACCCACCTGACAAGATGTAGCGAAATATGCCAGGCATTAAATCGTGCAACATATTGTTTGTGGCTTCTATGTTTAAATTCACAGAGGGAATTTAGTTCACATTCCCTGTAGCATATTAATGTTATATAGCATATTATTGTTGTATAGCATATTATTGTTGTACAGCATATTATTGTTGTATAGCATATTATTGTTGTATAGCATATTATTGTTGTATAGCATATTATTGTTGTATAGCATATTATTGTGATCTGCCTCCCGCATTCATGATGTTCTTAAGTTACTTGTGTGTGTGTGTGTGTGTGTGTGTGTGTGTGTGTGTGTGTGTGTGTGTGTGTGTGTGTGTGTGTGTGTGTGTGTGTGTGTGTGTGTGTGTGTGTGTGTGTGTGTGTGTGTGTGTGTGTGTGTGTGTGTGTGTGTGTGTGTGTGTACCAGGTGTGTTAAAACAAAGTATCTGACCATCGGCCCGGAAAACACAATTATTCGCCTGGAGGTTGGCTACAGAGTTTTCACCTTGGACCTGCACAGACACTTGCCAGCTGTCACTGTTTTCTGTTGATTCTGTCTTTGCCCGCATCGTGCAACAACCTTGATTCAACCTGTTTCCTTGTGAACAACAAGATCTACACAAACATGCCAGCCACCATCTTGTGGTATCAGGCCTGGCCTTGACATTCATGCGTCATGTGGGCATCATTCTTAAAACTCTTGGTCAAAATATGCAACAATGCATAGCAGTAGTAGAACTGTTTTGTTGCTGTCTACACGTAGGTGCTGTTGTATTGAGTTTGTTACTGTCTACATGTAGGCGCTGTTTTATTGTCATTGTTACTGTCTACATGTAAGCACTGTTTCATTGTTATTGTCTATATGTAAGCACTGTTTTATTGTCATTGTTACTGTCTACATGTAAGCACTGTTTTATTGTCATTGTTACTGTCTACATGTAAGCACTGTTTCATTGTTGTTGTCTATATGTAAGCACTGTTTTATTGCCATTGTTATTGTCTACATGTAAGCACTGTTTTATTGTTACTGTCTACATGTAAGCACTGTTTTATTGTTGTTGTCTATATGTAAGCACTGTTTTATTGCCATTGTTACTGTCTACATGTAAGCACTGTTTTATTGTCATTGTTACTGTCTACATGTAAGCACTGTTTTATTGTTGTTGTCTATATGTAAGCACTGTTTTATTGTCATTGTTATTGTCTACATGTAAGCACTGTTTTATTGTCATTGTTATTGTCTACATGTAAGCACTGTTTTATTGTTATTGTCTATATGTAAGCACTGTTTTATTGTTATTGTCTATATGTAAGCACTGTTTTATTGTTATTGTCTATATGTAAGCACTGTTTTATTGTCATTGGTACTGTCTACATGTAAGCACTGTTTTATTGTTGTTGTCTATATGTAAGCACTGTTTTATTGTTACTGTCTACATGTAAGCACTGTTTTATTGTCATTGTTACTGTCTACATGTAAGCACTGTTTTATTGTCATTGTTACTGTCTACATGTAAGCACTGTTTTATTGTCATTGTTACTGTCTACATGTAAGCACTGTTTTATTGTTGTTGTCTATATGTAAGCACTGTTTATTGTTACTGTCTACATGTAAGCACTGTTTTATTGTTACTGTCTACATGTAAGCACTGTTTTATTGTTGTTGTCTATATGTAAGCACTGTTTATTGTCATTGTTACTGTCTACATGTAAGCACTGTTTTATTGTCATTGTTACTGTCTACATGTAAGCACTGTTTTATTGTTGTTGTCTATATGTAAGCACTGTTTTATTGTTACTGTCTACATGTAAGCACTGTTTTATTGTTACTGTCTACATGTAAGCACTGTTTTATTGTTGTTGTCTATATGTAAGCACTGTTTTATTGTCATTGTTACTGTCTACATGTAAGCACTGTTTTATTGTCATTGTTACTGTCTACATGTAAGCACTGTTTTATTGTCATTGTTACTGTCTACATGTAAGCACTGTTTTATTGTTGTTGTCTATATGTAAGCACTGTTTTATTGTTACTGTCTACATGTAAGCACTGTTTTATTGTTATTGTCTATATGTAAGCACTGTTTTATTGCCATTGTTACTGTCTACATGTAAGCACTGTTTTATTGTTATTGTCTATATGTAAGCACTGTTTTATTGCCATTGTTACTGTCTACATGTAACCACTATTTTGTTGTCATTGTTATTGTCTATATGTAACCACTATTTTGTTGTAATTTTTATTGTCTATATGTAAGCACTGTTTTGTTCTAATTGTCTATATGTAAGCACTGTTTTGTTGTCATTGTTACTGTGTATATGTAAGCACTGTTTTATTGTCATTGTTTTTGTCTATATGTAACCACTATTTTGTTGTCATTTTTATTGTCTATATGTAAGCACTGTTTTGTTGTCATTGTTACTGTCTATATGCCAGCACTGTTTTATTGTCATTGTTATTGTCTATATGTAAGCACTATTGTGTTGTCATTGTCTATATGTAAGCACTGTTTTATTGTCATTGGTACTGTCTATATGTAAGCACTGTTTTGTTGTCATTGTTATTGTCTATATGTAAGCACTGTTTTGTTGTCATTGTTATTGTCTATATGTAAGCACTATTGTGTTGTCATTGTCTATATGTAAGCACTGTTTTATTGTCATTGTTACTGTCTATATGTAAGCACTGTTTTGTTGTCATTGTTATCTATATCTATAAAACAGAGTGTGTGTTTGTGGGTATTTATGTATTGGATGCGTTCGATAACGGTACATCCGATTGAGATGAAATTTTCTACACGTCTTCCTTTCATTCCTGTGCAACCGACTATAGTAATTTCTTAATGTAAAATCTTCTACTTATTTAATAACATTTACTTTTCCATTTTCATTATATAATGTCTATATAGCAGGGCGACTTCACTCTAGACATGTTATTTCAAGGGGCATAACTTTTAATAACATTTCTATATACTTTATAGTCATATTGTTGGACTTACTTGCACTATTGTTAAACTCTTTGTCTATAGTTATTTTCAGGCATATGAGTTATAATAAATAATGATGTAATCTTTAAGGCATTTTCAAAGTTTTCATAAAAATAATGCATAATGCATAACATTGTAACCCATCTTTTTCTACAGTTTTCATTGAATGGTGTGTGGAAGGACATTCTTTTACGTTACTGTGCGCCAGGAGCTGGGCGAAACCACGCCGGGTCAGATATGTTTAATTGGTGAGGGATTTGATGAGCACTCTGATGATATTTGTGGCGCCACCGTCAACATCAGACCAAAGGGAGACAAGCTGGGGCTGTGGACTAGAGATGCAACAAAGACTGAAGCTACAAAAAAGATTGGATTGAAATTGAAAGAGTCACTCAATGTTCCACCAAAGATTACCATTGGATTCCAGGCTCATTCTGATACTGCTGGGAAGGCAGGCTCTACAGTGAAGAATCGGTTCACTGTGTAACAGGTGTGTGTCCGTGCTGACAGAGTTGTTTGATGGGGGAGCGTGCTTATAGACAGATTTCACTGACAGTGTCAATGGTCTCAGAAACATTTATTCTTTCAACATTTGCAGCTGCAGAAACAGTCCAGATTGTCTGTGATCTCAGAGACATACTCTTTGATCTCAGAGACAGACTGGATGTATTCTATGTCCTGCCTCTTGTGGGCACATCTTCTATTTAGGTGGAGGCATACAGAAGTGGATGTATGGCTGGCAGTATCTTGTGTTAAAGGCATGGCTGAAAACATGGTGGTGTGAGTGCATCTGTCATCTTTTGGTTGCAGAATTCGCTGAACTGGTGTAATTCAGCTTGGTGTGTTGCCATGTTTGTTGATGATAATAGTCAAGGGTGTCTGACTATAGTATGTCTCTATCGTGTTCACTCACCAGTGTGTCACTCACACCATCTGTTCACCAGACATTGATGTGAGGACTGTGACCTTGTCTTGTCGGCTGGTGTCATGTACATGCCAGTTTGTACATTTTCATTTGTCATGTACTCAAATATGGGCTTGGAACTTTTTTTTGTTTCTTTTGTGTTGACATTTGCAGTTAATAAACATTCAAGTGAACAAAAAAAAAAAAAAAAAAGATAGATAGACAGATAGTCGGGAACGGAAGCTTATTTGACTACTTATATGAATTAAATGGCATGCTCCCCACCAGGGACTGGGTGAAGCCGGGCCGGGTCAGACAGACAGACAGATAGACAGACAGTCGGGAACGGGAGAGCTTATATGACTACGTATATGAATTAAATTAGATGCTCCCCACCAGGGACTGGGTGAAGCCGGGCCGGGACAGACAGACAGACAGACAAACAGATAGTCGGGAACGGGAGAGCTTATATGACTACGTATATGAATTAAATGAGATGCTCCCCACCAGGGACTGGGTGAAACCGGGTCAGACAGACAGACAGATAGACAGACAGACAGTCGGGAACGGGAGAGCTTATATGACTACTTATATGAATTAAATGAGATGCTCCCCACCAGGGACTGGGTGAACCCGGGCCGGGTCAGACAGACAGATAGACAGACAGACAGATAGTCGGGAATCGGGAGAGCTTATATGACTACTTATATGAATTAAATGAGATGCTCACCACCAGGGACTGGGTGAAGCGGGCCGGGTCAGCCAGCCAGACAGACAAACAAGCAGACAGACAGACTGATAGATAGATAGATCCCCTCTAGGGCCTGGGCGAAGCCGGGCCGGGTCAGCTAGTTGTCTATATTTAAGCATTATTTTATTGTCATTATTATTGTCCATATGTAAGCATTATTTTATTGTTACTTTTATTGTCTACATGTAACCACTGTTTTGTTGTAATTGTCTATATGTAAGCACTGTTTTGTTGTCATTGTTATTGTCTATAGGTAAGCATTATTTTATTGTCATTGTTATAGTCTATATGTAAGCATTATTGTTATTGTTATTGTTTTTGGCTATATGTAAGCACTATTTTATTGTCATTGTTATTGTCTACATGTAAGCACTGTTTTATTGTCATTGTTATTGTCTACATGTAAGCACTGTTTTATTGTCATTGTTATTGTCTACATGTAAGCACTGTTTTATTGTCATTGTTATTGTCTACATGTAAGCACTGTTTTATTGTCATTGTTATTGTCTACATGTAAGCACTGTTTTCTTGTTATTGTTATTGTCTCGATGTAAGCAGTTTTGTCGTTATTGTTATTGTCTCTATGTAAGCACTGTTTTGTTGTTATTTTTATTGTCTCGATGTAAGCAGTTTTGTTGTTATTGTTATTGTCTCGATGTAAGCACTGTTTTGTTGTCATGGAACACGCTGTGACAACTGGAATGAATGTTGGAAAGAGGGACAGAGAAAGACACCGAGAACAGATTCTTGACATCTTTAGGTCATGCCACGGAAGTGTATCGGTGCACAAATTAATACATGCTGTTGGGGATCGGAAGATGTGAAGAAGCATGATCGCTACGGCCTGTCGGCAAGGCACTCGATGATGATGATGATGGTGACACACCTCCTCTACTTCAAATATCCTTTTCCAGTCAACTGTTGCCATTTACTATCACGGTCCATGGTGTTTTAAACATTCATTTCAGAAACTATACGTCCGTTGTTGCCTTCAAGCTCTTTCCAGTTTCATTCAAACATTTAGTGCCATACAGCAGACCATTTCAATACTCCCTTTATGATATAGAATGAAAGTGACATATTACATAAGATACGTTTCATCTTCTGAAATATAACTTTTGGTTGTCCTAAATCTGTTTTCCTGATAGTCAAGGATGTGTGAGTGTGTGTATGTGCGCGCGCGCGTGTGTGGTAGTCTCTATTAATATGAAACCCAACTATGTATAAATATCGTTTGCGTTTTCAGCGTTCAGAGTGTTAAGTAAAGGACATAGAGTATATTCTATACATTACAACCCTCAAATCATGTTCCTGTTCTGTCTTTGATCACTGTCGATATTACTTTGCAATGGAGAGAGAAGAAATCCAGTTACAAAACACACCAGCATGTCACTTCTGGTTATGTTTGTTCATAACTAGACTAATGGCTACATGTGGCATTGTTAGTGCTGCTACTTGTTTATGGTAAATATGATTGGTTTTAATACTGAGATCTTTTCTATCAGTTTTAATATCCTTGTCAAAGATCTACACAGGAGCGTAGAGAGTTAAGACGGAGCTATACAGAGGACACCAGACAAGAGAGACCCAGGCACTATATTTAGCTTGGCAACAGGACACACTCGTGTCAACTAAGAGGTCATTGAGTGCTTATGAGCGAGGGTTTCCCAAGAGTATAGGGAACTCGCCTCTCGACGAGTAACTGGAGAATACCAGTTACTTGAGTTAACTGACCAAGCGTGCTGGGACTCGACGCAGACAAACTCGCCAGCGCACAGAGGACTGAATGTCCGTGGTTCAACGCGCAACCAGAAGCGTGGTCAGACTGGGACAAGGACTGATAGAGAACAGACGTGTTCACTAGAAACTTTATATAGTTTATCAGCAATAGTGTTAGCTAGGCTTTAGATTCCAATTAGTTAATAGTATCATTATTTTCACCTCGTCAATGCATCTGTGAAACATACCATGTTGTTGATTATCCATGAAGTATTCCGCTCGCAGAGCTTGTGTGTAAATAGCTCTAAATAAAAATGTATCCTTTTGTAAACCACACGAGTTATTGATTCGTGTCGTGCAAAAGTAGGGAGTCCTGAATTACCTGTCGCAAGTAGGTTGCTGACAGGTAGGACCCATTTGGTGTCAGAAGTTTCTGAACCAACGTCTAAAGACTCTAAAATTATTTTGTGGTGTTAGAATTACCCAAACGTGAATTATTTATTATAGAATGTTTGAAATAAATTGTTTTCGAGAATGAAAACCAAAATACTTTAAAAAGTAACATTTGTGGAGCTTGAGCCACAATTAAAAGAAAATAATTTAGAAACTGTGTAATTCTGTGAAAAGTGATATCAAATGTTGATGAATTTGGTTAAATGAATATATGTACAAAAATGTTGCAAAGTTATCCAGCACACCATCGTACATTTCATTTTGTGTGATACAGCCATCAATGCCAACATTCATCACATTTAGGAGTATATTAGCTACTAAACGGAATCTATAGAGCGTAGTTATACCAACCAGAAGGAAAGTGAAGACAAGACGACAGTGACACTCATATGACGAAGCATCTTACAAATCATGACAATCATTGATACTATCATACCATCCATTCATTAACATCATTATCATTAGGAACATCACATTTGTTATTGATCAGCCGCATGAAAAATGAACATGCATTTGTAGTATATACATATTTTCTAAAGTATTGATGCTCTACTAAACAGAAGCATCAGTTCTCCAATCAAGTCAGTCATTTTTGTGTACGGAAGACAGCGGTGGAACAACCCAAGTGCCAAGTTTTTCCAACCGATTAGATGAGTATATATTCGAATAATTTTGATACTGACCATTTTAACGATGCATGTTTATTTCAGTGAACAATGTAATAACTAACATATAATTGTACAACTATTGTGTGAAATTGAAATATTAGTATTGTGAAATAACATAGAATCACAAAATGGCATCGTTAAATGACTGCATCCAGGCAGGCAAAGCACTAGGCCATACTGGACAAGAACTAGAGAAATGGGTTGATCAAAGATACAAAGAAGAATTAGCTCGACAGAAAGAAGAAGCAGAGAGAAAAGCCGCTCTAGATAGAGATGAAAGAGCATTAGAAAGACAACATCAAAAAGAGATGAAAGAAGCAGGAGAAGTCACAAAACAAAAACAGTTGGAGTTAGATCACGCCAACAATCAAGCAGAGGAAGCCACTAAACAGAAGCAGATACAAGTAGAGTCAGAGACAAAGTTAAAAATAAAAGAGTTAGAGATAGAGTCAAACTTGCAAATAGCCTCCAATAAACAAAAGAGCCAGGAGGAGCAAAATAAATTTTCCAAATATAAAGGCCTTATCAAGCCATACAGCGTAGGCTATTCCATTTCTGCATGGACGGAGAATATAGAGTTTCAACTTAAGGCTCATAAAATACCTTTGAACGATTGGGCAATGATCTACATGAGAAATCTCAGTGGTGAGCCATTAAAAGTGATAGAATCAATACCTACAGAACTTAGGAGTGACTATCAATACATCCACGATAGAATCATGCAACACTTCTTACTTGACGCTCCAGGGTATCAGATTCAATACTCACAATTAAAACCCAAACCTACTGAAACGTTCCTAGATTACGTCTCTAACGTGCAAAGCACATTTAACAAATGGCTTAAAGCGGCAAAAGTGGGGGAAAACTTCGATAAACTGCAAGATCTAATGGTAATGGAGAAGGTAATATCCACGGTCCCGACACCATTTGCAAAGTTCCTCCAACAGGCAGACATAGAGTCCATTCAAGAGCTAGAAAAACGTGGGTCTGCTTACTTTTCTGCAAATCGTGATATCTTTAAAACTACCATCCATGATACTGAGATCACTGCCTTTGTGAAAAACGAACCTAATAGATCGTATAGGCAAAAAGAGTATCGTAAGAAAGACCAGCCCTATCAAATACCTCCACGTTGTGGATATTGCAATTTACATCATCCCACTTATTCTATGTGCGATAAGAACCCAGCATATCCATCTCATTTAGAAACAGTCATAAAGAAGCAAGAGAATAGAAGAAACTCGTTCAAACGTGCTATCAAATGTTATTTTTGTTCGAGCTATGGACACTATTCGGCAAAGTGTCTGTGCAGACAAAGGATGAAGGCAAACAATGCTATGCTCATTGATACGTCATCTGACGATGATAGTGTGATAGACTCTGAACTTGAGAATGTGCTACCAGAGAACGTGTGTGAAAGTGTGGTAGTAGTTACTGATATACTTGATTTCAATAAATGTGATACATGTAACAGGTTTCATGAGGATGGAAAATTAAAATGTGGTCACGTTATTCCATGTTCCATCGAAGAGACTAATGCAGCTAATGCCTCCAGAGGTAAATTGAAGTTCTACGATGCACTGGTAAATAACCAACCATGCCATTGTTTACTGGACAGCGGCAGCACTGTACTTGGCCTGAGAAAAGAACTGGTGAAACCAGAAGATTACACGGGTGAATTTGTCAAATGCCGTACTTTCTCTGGAACAATTGAGAAATACCCACTGGCAAAAGAGCATATACATACCCCGTTCCTTACCGGCACATTTACGTGCGCAATCCTGCAAGACCCTTGCACGGATCTTATTTTAGGATGTTTAGACTCATTTAAGAAATGTACTGACGATGATATATTAGCCTGGAAGGAAACAAACCTGGCTAATGCTGTAACAAGGTCAGAAACGCAAACACACTACACTGACCTGCAAAACGAGATGTTACAGCTGTTAACACCTTGCGGTGCTACTAACAATAATACTCGACAAGAATTGATCGAGGCACAACGCACCGATCAAACTATCGCACCTTATTTTAAATTGTTAGGTGAGCGAGCGAAAGTGACAAAAAATGCATCGTGGTATTTTAGAATACACAACGGAATTCTCATGCATTATTACACAAATAATAACCATGAAATTCAGCAAACGGTGTTACCTGTAACAAACCGTCAAACTGAGTCACCGTTTGCTGGACATTTGGCCTATGACAGAACCAAAGCCAGAATTTTGTCACACTTCTACTGGCCTAAATTTTGTTCTGATATAAAAATTTTCTGTCGTTCATGTACTATGTGTCAACATCTTGTAAGAAAGGGTAATCATGTCACGGCCAAAGTTCAACGGTCATTATTGGCATCAAGACCATTTGAGGGTGATAATGCAAATAAGGGTGCTAAAACAATACACCTAGAACCGAATCAGAAAGTTCTGCTTTTACTACCAGATAAACGTAATTTGTTACTAACATCTTGGCAAGGGCCATTCAACGTCGAACGTAAAATATCAGATGTCGACTATGAAATATCGATAGGGGGAAAATTAAAGATATTTCATATCAACATGCTGAAACCATATTTCTCACGACAGGAACTACCGACAGACGAACAAAATGCACCCACACCAGTCAATCGGACGACAGACGTACACAACACAACTACACTAGGTAGGGCGACACACGACAGCGACATCGCAAACACACTTAGCCAGGTAACAGCACACGCAGATAATACCACAACAGTACTTAACCAGACAGATGACGACGGAATAGAATTACCAGTCCCTAGTGTAGACACGGCTGGGACCATCGATAGCATACGGATAGAAACCAAACTTACGGACGAGCAACGACGACAAATGATAGATTTAGTGACAGAATACAAGGACATTTTCTCCGACATCCCAGGAAAGACTGACAGAATAGAACATTCCATCATTCTGACTGATAACACCCCTATCAAATGTCGACCTTATTCCATCCCTCTAAATATAGGGCAAATCTCGACAAAGAAATACTATCTCTTGAGTCGAGTGGAATAATTCAAAGATCACAGTCAGAATATTCCTTTCCTATCGTTCTTGTCACCAAAAAGGACTCAACAATTCGCCTCTGTGTCGATTTTCGACGTTTAAACAGAGTGACAAAGATCGATGCTGAGCCAATTCCAGCATGCGAAGATTTGATCCTAGATATGTCTACATCTCGTATATTTTCCAAACTCGACCTCACTCGAGGTTACTGGCAAGTCCCGATGGAAGAAAATTCAATTCCTTTGACAGCGTTTTCTACACCTCTAGGGCTCTATGAGTGGCGCTTTCTCCCTTTTGGCCTTCGTAATGCTCCTGCCACTTTTGTACGTCTTACTAGAGATCTTCTCCACGGGGTGCCCAATACATTTACATATATAGATGACATATGTGTTCATACTGAAGACTGGACGTCACACCTACTGAAACTTCGACATGTCTTCGACAGGTTGCGATTATTCGGTCTTACCGTCAAACCAACTAAGGTAGAGTTGGGCATGGAGGAAATTGACTTCC
>JACEFZ010017971.1:140000-188247 GCA_014155875.1 Cepaea nemoralis | reverse complement strand
GGGGGGGTAGTGGAATATAGAGGATTGCATCTGTGTGTGTATGTCTGTGTATTCCACATATCAGTTTTGTGTTTGTCAGTTTCCTACAAATACAGCTGATTTGTGTGTGTGTGTGTGTGTGTGTGTGTGTGTGTGCGTGCGCGCGTGTGCTTGCTATAAATACAGCCGGTTTGTATATGTGTGTGCGTGTGCGCGTGCTATAAATGCATCTGGTTTGTGTATATTTGTATTCTACAAATACGACCTGTTTGTGTATTTCTACAAATTCAGCAGGTTTGTGTATGTCCTACAAATACGGCCTTTGTGTGTGTGTGTGTGTGTGTGTGTGTGTGTGTGTGTGTGTGTGTGTGTGTGTGTGTGTGTGTGTGTGTGTGTGAAAAAATACAGCCGGTTTGTGTATGTTCTACAAATACGACCGGTTTGTATATGTTGTACAAAGAGCCAGTTTGTATATGTTGTACAAAGAGCCGGTTTGTATATGTTGTACAAAGAGCCGGTTTGTCAGTCTGTATGGCCACACATCTCTTATGTTGAAGGCGGTTGCAAGAATTCTCCCGAGATTCAGTCGCATCAGGGGAGATAAGTAGGACACAACCAGGGACGTGAGTGGATTGTCTGCTCATGAAACCCCATTTACCGGAAGTAGAGGCCCATTAGCGCTGGCCGCTTCTTGATCACTCCAGAGCCATCAGTGGGAGTTAGGGAGATTAACGCAATTTGCCGCAGTCCTCGTGCAGTTAAAGATGGCCAGTGGGTGGTGGGGACATCTTGCAACCCGAGCCACCTCCAGCTCGTGCCCAAGTTCATGGGGATGACTTTGGAATTGTAAAGAAGCAAAAGTCAGGGAAAGATATAATGGCATGATATTGAGTATGCGTGTGAGTGGTTGGGCAGTAGTACACTCATTCGCTTCTCTGGAGGTAATGGACTGATCTCTGTCCAGGAAATCAGGCAGTGGTGTGTTCTTGTGTTGTGGCTGATATGGGTGTGAACTTGTGGTATCTGTGTGAGCTCTATATGTGAGTTGTGTTGTATCTATATGTGAGTTGTCTTATCTATCATAGACACACTGACCCGTCTCTGGGTACCTGACCTTTCCTGGAGTGTGCTGGTCATGTTTTGTGTTCAGAATTTACACCCTCATACATGTACGTCAGTGTGTCAGTGGTTTCACCCTCACACATGTATGTCAGTGGTTTCACCCTCACATGTATGTCAGTGGTTTCACCCTCACAAATGTATGTCAGTGGTTTAATCCTCACACATGTATGTCAGTGGTTTCACCCTCACATATATGTCAGCGGATCAGTAGTTTCACCCACACATGAATATCAGTGTTTCACCCTCACACATATATGTCAATGGTTTCACCCTCACACATGTATGTCAGTGGTTTCACCATCACACATTATGTCTGTATGTCAGTGGTTTCACCCTCACACATGTAGGTCAGTGGTTTCACCCTCACACATTGTCTGTATGTCAGTGGTTTTACCCTCACACATGTATGTCAGTGGTTTCACCCTCACACATTATGTCTGTATGTCAGTGGTTTCACCCTCACACATGTATGTCAGTGGTTTCACCCTCACACATTATGTCTGTATGTCAGTGGTTTCACCCTCACACATGTATGTCAGTGGTTTCACCCTCACACATGTATGTCAGTGGTTTCAACCTCACACATTATGTCTGTATGTCAGTGGTTTCACCCTCACACATGTATGTCAGTGGTTTCACCCTCACAAATGTATGTCAGTGGTTTCACCCATACACATGTATGTCAGTGGTTTCACCCTCACACATGTATGTCAGTGGTTTCACCCTCACACATGTATGTCAGTGGTTTCACCCTCACACATTATGTCTGTATGTCAGTGATTTCACCCTCACACATGTATGTCAGTGGTTTCACCCTCACACATGTATGTCAGTGGTTTTACCCTCACACATTATGTCTGTATGTCAGTGGTATCACCCTCACACATGTATGTCAGTGGTTTCACCCTCACACATGTATGTCAGTGGTTTCACCCTCACACATGTATGTCAGTGGTTTCACCCTCACACATGTATGTCAGTGGTTTCACCCTCACACATGTATGTCAGTGGTTTCACCCTCACACATTATGTCTGTATGTCAGTGGTTTCACCCTCACACATGTATGTCAGTGGTTTCACCCTCACACATTATGTCTGTATGTCAGTGGTTTCACCCTCACACATTATGTCTATATGTCTGTCGTTTCACCCTCACACATGTATGTCAGTGGTTTCACCCTCACACATTATGTCTGTATGTCAGTGGTCTCACTCTCACACATGTATGTCAGTTATTTCACCCTCACACATTATGTCTGTATGTCAGTGGTTTCACCCTCACACATGTATGTCAGTGGTTTCACGATCACACATTGTCTGTATGTCAGTGGTTTCACCCACACACATGTATGTCAGTGGTCTCACTCTCACACATTATGTCTGTATGTTAGTGGTTTCACCCATACACATGTATGTCAGTGGTTTCACCCTCACACATTATGTCTGTATGTCAGTGGTTTCACCCTCACACATGTATGTCAGTGGTTTCACGCTCACACATTGTCTATATGTCAGTGGTTTCACCCACACACATGTATGTTAGTGGTCTCACTCTCACACATGTATGTCAGTGGTTTCACCCTCACACATTATGTCTGTATGTCAGTGGTTTCACCCTCACACATGTATGTCAGTGGTTTCACCCTCACACATTATGTCTGTATGTCAGTGGTTTCACCCTCACACATGTATGTCAGTGGTCTCACTCTCACACATGTATGTCAGTGGTTTCACCCTCACACATGTATGTCTGTGTCTCAGTGGTTTCACCCTCATACATGTATGATTGTGTGTCAGTGGTTTCACCCTCACACATGTATGTCAGTGCTCTCACTCTCACACATGTATGTCACTGGTTTCACCCTCACACATGTATGTCTGTGTCTCAGTGGTTTCACCCTCACACATGTATGTCAGTGGTTTCACCCTCACACATGTATGTCAGTGATTTCACCATCACACATGTATGTCAGTGGTTTCACTATCACATGTATGTCAGTACTCTCACACATGTATGTCAGTGGTTTCACCCTCACACATGTATGTCAGTGGTTTTCACCATCACACATGTGTGTCAGTGGTTTCACCATCACATGTATGTCAGTGGTTTAACCATCACATGTATGTTTGTGCTTTCACCCTCACACATGTATGTCAGTGGTCTCACCCTCACACATGTATGTCAGTGGTCTCACCCTCACACATGTATGTCAGTGGTTTCACCTCACACATGTATGTCAGTGGTCTCACCCCCACACATGTATGTCAGTGATTTCACCCTCACACATGTATGTCAGTGCTCTCACTCTCACACATGTATGTCAGTGGTTTCACCTCACACATGTATGTCAGTGGTCTCACCCTCACACATGTATGTCAGTGATTTCACCCTCACACATGTATGTCAGTGCTCTCACTCTCACACATGTATGTCAGTGGTATCACCCTCCCACATGTATGTCTGTGGTTTCACCATCACACATGTATGTCTGTGGTTTCACCATCACACATGTATGTCTGTGGTTTCACCATCACACGTGTATGTATGTGGTTTCACCATCACACATGTATGTCTGTGGTTTCACCATCACACATGATTGTCTGTGGTTTCACCATCACACATGTGTGTCTGTGGTTTCACCATCACACGTGTATGTATGTGGTTTCACCCTCACACATGTATGTCAGTGCTCTCACTCTCACACATGTATGTCACTGGTTTCACCCTCACACATGTATGTCTGTGTCTCAGTGGTTTCACCCTCATACATGTATGATTGTGTGTCAGTGGTTTCACCCTCACACATGTATGTCAGTGCTCTCACTCTCACACATGTATGTAAGTGGTTTCACCCTCACACATGTATGTCAGTGGTTTCACCCTCACACATGTATGTCAGTGATTTCACCATCACACATGTATGTCAGTGGTTTCACTATCACATGTATGTCAGTACTCTCACACATGTATGTCAGTGGTTTCACCCTCACACATGTATGTCAGTGGTTTCACCATCACACATGTGTGTCAGTGGTTTCACCATCACATGTATGTCAGTGGTTTAACCATCACATGTATGTTTGTGCTTTCACCCTCACACATGTATGTCAGTGATTTCACCCTCACACATGTATGTCAGTGCTCTCACTCTCACACATGTATGTCAGTGGTATCACCCTCCCACATGTATGTCTGTGGTTTCACCATCACACATGTATGTCTGTGGTTTCACCATCACACATGTATGTCTGTGGTTTCACCATCACACGTGTATGTATGTGGTTTCACCATCACACATGTATGTCTGTGGTTTCACCATCACACATGATTGTCTGTGGTTTCACCATCACACATGTGTGTCTGTGGTTTCACCATCACACGTGTATGTATGTGGTTTCACCATCACACATGTATGTCTGTGGTTTCACCATCACACATGATTGTCTGTGGTTTCACCATCACACATGTGTGTCTGTGGTTTCACCATCACACGTGTATGTATGTGGTTTCACCATCACACATGTATGTCTGTGGTTTCACCATCACACATGATTGTCTGTGGTTTCACCATCACACATGTGTGTCTGTGGTTTCACCATCACTCATGTATGTCTGTGGTTTCACCATCACACATGTATGTCAGTGGTTTCACCATCACACATTTATGTCAGTGGTTTCACCATCATATGTATGTCAGTGCTTTCACCCTCACACATGTATGTCAGTGGTTTCACCATCACATGTATGTCTGTATGTCAGTGGTTTCACCCTCACACATGTATGTCAGTGGTTTCACCCTCACACATGTATGTCAGTGGTTTCAACCTCACACATTATGTCTGTATGTCAGTGGTTTCACCCTCACACATGTATGTCAGTGGTTTCACCCTCACAAATGTATGTCAGTGGTTTCACCCATACACATGTATGTCAGTGGTTTCACCCTCACACATGTATGTCAGTGGTTTCACCCTCACACATGTATGTCAGTGGTTTCACCCTCACACATTATGTCTGTATGTCAGTGATTTCACCCTCACACATGTATGTCAGTGTTTCACCCTCACACATGTATGTCAGTGGTTTTACCCTCACACATTATGTCTGTATGTCAGTGGTATCACCCTCACACATGTATGTCAGTGGTTTCACCCTCACACATGTATGTCAGTGGTTTCACCCTCACACATGTATGTCAGTGGTTTCACCCTCACACATGTATGTCAGTGGTTTCACCCTCACACATGTATGTCAGTGGTTTCACCCTCACACATTATGTCTGTATGTCAGTGGTTTCACCCTCACACATGTATGTCAGTGGTTTCACCCTCACACATTATGTCTGTATGTCAGTGGTTTCACCCTCACACATTATGTCTATATGTCTGTCGTTTCACCCTCACACATGTATGTCAGTGGTTTCACCCTCACACATTATGTCTGTATGTCAGTGGTCTCACTCTCACACATGTATGTCAGTTATTTCACCCTCACACATTATGTCTGTATGTCAGTGGTTTCACCCTCACACATGTATGTCAGTGGTTTCACGATCACACATTGTCTGTATGTCAGTGGTTTCACCCACACACATGTATGTCAGTGGTCTCACTCTCACACATTATGTCTGTATGTTAGTGGTTTCACCCATACACATGTATGTCAGTGGTTTCACCCTCACACATTATGTCTGTATGTCAGTGGTTTCACCCTCACACATGTATGTCAGTGGTTTCACGCTCACACATTGTCTATATGTCAGTGGTTTCACCCACACACATGTATGTCAGTGGTCTCACTCTCACACATGTATGTCAGTGGTTTCACCCTCACACATTATGTCTGTATGTCAGTGGTTTCACCCTCACACATGTATGTCAGTGGTTTCACCCTCACACATTATGTTTGTATGTCAGTGGTTTCACCCTCACACATGTATGTCAGTGGTCTCACTCTCACACATGTATGTCAGTGGTTTCACCCTCACACATGTATGTCTGTGTCTCAGTGGTTTCACCCTCATACATGTATGATTGTGTGTCAGTGGTTTCACCCTCACACATGTATGTCAATGCTCTCACTCTCACACATGTATGTCACTGGTTTCACCCTCACACATGTATGTCTGTGTCTCAGTGGTTTCACCCTCATACATGTATGATTGTGTGTCAGTGGTTTCACCCTCACACATGTATGTCAGTGCTCTCACTCTCACACATGTATGTAAGTGGTTTCACCCTCACACATGTATGTCAGTGGTTTCACCCTCACACATGTATGTCAGTGATTTCACCATCACACATGTATGTCAGTGGTTTCACTATCACATGTATGTCAGTACTCTCACACATGTATGTCAGTGGTTTCACCCTCACACATGTATGTCAGTGGTTTCACCATCACACATGTGTGTCAGTGGTTTCACCATCACATGTATGTCAGTGGTTTAACCATCACATGTATGTTTGTGCTTTCACCCTCACACATGTATGTCAGTGGTCTCACCCTCACACATGTATGTCAGTGGTCTCACCCTCACACATGTATGTCAGTGGTTTCACCTCACACATGTATGTCAGTGGTCTCACCCCCACACATGTATGTCAGTGATTTCACCCTCACACATGTATGTCAGTGCTCTCACTCTCACACATGTATGTCAGTGGTTTCACCTCACACATGTATGTCAGTGGTCTCACCCTCACACATGTATGTCAGTGATTTCACCCTCACACATGTATGTCAGTGCTCTCACTCTCACACATGTATGTCAGTGGTATCACCCTCCCACATGTATGTCTGTGGTTTCACCATCACACATGTATGTCTGTGGTTTCACCATCACACATGTATGTCTGTGGTTTCACCATCACACGTGTATGTATGTGGTTTCACCATCACACATGTATGTCTGTGGTTTCACCATCACACATGATTGTCTGTGGTTTCACCATCACACATGTGTGTCTGTGGTTTCACCATCACACGTGTATGTATGTGGTTTCACCCTCACACATGTATGTCAGTGCTCTCACTCTCACACATGTATGTCACTGGTTTCACCCTCACACATGTATGTCTGTGTCTCAGTGGTTTCACCCTCATACATGTATGATTGTGTGTCAGTGGTTTCACCCTCACACATGTATGTCAGTGCTCTCACTCTCACACATGTATGTAAGTGGTTTCACCCTCACACATGTATGTCAGTGGTTTCACCCTCACACATGTATGTCAGTGATTTCACCATCACACATGTATGTCAGTGGTTTCACTATCACATGTATGTCAGTACTCTCACACATGTATGTCAGTGGTTTCACCCTCACACATGTATGTCAGTGGTTTCACCATCACACATGTGTGTCAGTGGTTTCACCATCACACATGTGTGTCAGTGGTTTCACCATCACATGTATGTCAGTGGTTTAACCATCACATGTATGTTTGTGCTTTCACCCTCACACATGTATGTCAGTGGTCTCACCCTCACACATGTATGTCAGTGGTCTCACCCTCACACATGTAAGTCAGTGGTTTCACCTCACACATGTATGTCAGTGGTCTCACCCCCACACATGTATGTCAGTGATTTCACCCTCACACATGTATGTCAGTGCTCTCACTCTCACACATGTATGTCAGTGGTTTCACCTCACACATGTATGTCAGTGGTCTCACCCTCACACATGTATGTCAGTGATTTCACCCTCACACATGTATGTCAGTGCTCTCACTCTCACACATGTATGTCAGTGGTATCACCCTCCCACATGTATGTCTGTGGTTTCCCATCACACATGTATGTCTGTGGTTTCACCATCACACGTGTATGTATGTGGTTTCACCATCACACGTGTATGTATGTGGTTTCACCATCACACATGTATGTCTGTGGTTTCACCATCACACATGATTGTCTGTGGTTTCACCATCACACATGTGTGTCTGTGGTTTCACCATCACACGTGTATGTATGTGGTTTCACCATCACACATGTATGTCTGTGATTTCACCATCACACATGATTGTCTGTGGTTTCACCATCACACATGTGTGTCTGTGGTTTCACCATCACTCATGTATGTCTGTGGTTTCACCATCACACATGTATGTCAGTGGTTTCACCATCACACATTTATGTCAGTGGTTTCACCATCATATGTATGTCAGTGCTTTCACCCTCACACATGTATGTCAGTGGTTTCACCATCACATGTATGTCAGTGCTTTCACCCTCACACATGTATGTCAGTGTGTCAGTGCAGGTGTCAGTTCGTGTGTTTGTGTGATGTCAAGGTGGTGTCACTAAATTATCCGAGTGCGTGCTAACCCGACACACGCCTGTCACCGCCCTCTGTCTGTAACCACATCTTAACATGACGCCACAGCATTACATTACACCATGTTTACACGGAGCGACAGGAGAAGACATGTCATGCAACCAACCTCATCCCCCTGTCACACGCGGGATGAGATAGCACAGACTCCAGCCAGAACCAGAAGGGCCGTCAATACAGGGACCTCCCAGGTCTCCTTCCCTGCGGCTGTCTATATTTGTCTCACACTCCTAATGTGGCCATTACCATCTTCACTGAGTTGCCGCCAGCGGTAGAAATCGTCTGTAGGCACCATTAAATAAACATACTTGAGTGCGTTTAACGGGGAGACCTGTCAAACATCAACTGTTGGTCGGCTCTCCGAATGTAATCTGTGGTTTATTTCCAGTCGCGGGTGCTGACAAGTTACAAGGGCGGTTACACCAGCCATCAGACCAGGCTGGACTACCCGCTCCTGCGGGGTCATGGCCAGCCGGGGCTGTATTTGGTGGAAACATACCGCCCGTTAGAGTTATCCCCCATGAACAAGCAGTTATTGCCCATAAATAATTAGACAAATATCGTAATATAGTTGGCGAAAAAAGAAAGGGAATCTTAAGTAATGTCCCGTAAGTTATCTTTCTTTGACAAGTATACAGATGCGTTATCGTTCACGGACGAGTAGAAAATGAGTTATCGTTTAGGGACAAGTGTAAAACTGAGTTGTCGTTTAGGCACAAATAGAAATACGAGGGTCATGGACAGGCGATTATCATTCAGAAACAAGCATACTATACTATTCTACGTTGTATCATGCAAGTTATCGATCAGAAACAAGCGTGCTATATTGTTCTACGTTATGTCCTGCAAGTTATCGATCAGAAACAAGCGTGCTATACTATCGTTATGTCCTAAAATTTGGTGGAACTGCGGTAAATCTGTGAAAGTGTAAACAATATAAAATGACATATAGTAGTGTAGCTTTACATAACAGAGTTAAGACACATACAGAACGTTGCGGCGATTAGCCTTCATCAGCAAACAAACACAATCACAAACACAACATATAGTCAAGGAGAACTCCTGTGACTACATTAGAAGGTGATGACAGGACGAGAAGAACAAAAGCGTGGAAAAATGGAAGCAATGAAGAGAAAATGAGAATTGAAAAAAATGTTAATTGAAAAGAATGTTAGTTGAAGAAAATGTTTAATTGAAAAAATGTTAATAGAGAAAAAAAACTGCATACTCACCTCACCGTTCGGATCTGTAAGTAACTAAGAAACTCTCGGGTGTGTTGTTATAATCGGTACTGGGTGTTACGGTTCAGTGAGCACATAGAAAGAAGGGGGCGGGGTAGGAGGCGTGTAAAATTGAAGGTGGTACTAACCAAAACCCCATTGTGTTATTATAGGGACGAGTCTTAAGGTCTGGGTGGACTGATATGCGTGAACACGTGCACATACATAGACACACTTCAACAGACAAAAAGCTAGTGTATGTGGACATATGCAAAGTATATGCAAGAGAGAGAGAGAGAGAGAGAGAGAGAGAGAGAGCGAGAGAGGGAGAGAGGCAGAGAGAGAGGAAAGGTGCCTGTGACATCCCACATGAAAAAAATGTTAATTGAAACATTTGAATTAACATTTTTTTTTTCAATTCTCATTTTCTCTTCATTGCTTCCATTTCCCCATGCTTTTGTTCTTCTCGTCCTGTCATCACCTTCTAATGTAGTCACAGGAGTTCTCATTGACTGTATGTCGTGTTTGTGAATGTGTTTGTTTGCTGATGAAGGCTAATCGCCGCAACGTTCTGTATGTGTCTTAACTCTGTTATGTAAAGCTGCACTACTTTATGTCATTTTATATTGTTTACGTTATGTCCTGCAAGTTATCGTTCAGAAACAAGCGTGCTATACTATTCTACGTTATGTCCTGCAAGTTATACTTTCATTTATAATTTCACAGAGCTCTCGTGTAAATATTTCTTCTTTCTTTTTTTTGTCTTTCTCCTTTATTATGTTACTTAACATTAAAATGGTTTGACGGAATCAACGATGTATAACTCACTGAGAGAATAGTTTACTTCTCCATGTGTCTCATGTCAGGAGTGTCTCAGCATCCCATCATTCAGCTGTCTGTCGCTGTCTGGGTTCGTAATAAATTAAACCCGGCGTTTCACTGGAAATCCAACCACTCCAAGCCGAGCGACCAGTTGCCATGTTGTCCCATTTTCCACATTCAGTACCGCAATGTAAGACGGGATAAGACACTCAATTAGCGGCTAACAGACGATCATGTAATCGAGATAGCATAGACATCAAACCCACAGTGCGGGCGCAGACTGGGCGCGCAGAATGGAATCTACAGCGCAGGTCAAGGCCGGGCGCACAGAATGGAATCTACAGCGCAGGCCAAGGCTGGGCGCACATAATTGAATTCACAGTGCGGGCCAAGGCTGGGCGAACAGAATGATTCCACAGATGGAGCACCATGGTCTGGTAAGAATGAGACAACGAGGTGTGACGAGGGGATCTGGCCGACGCTCGGCGCTCGGAGGAAAGGCGAGACGGACATATAATCAGATTGCTACTGGAACTATTAGTGTTGGAACTCTTCGCTGGCTGCTGGGGATGGGGACGGAGCGCTTATGGGAATGTCCTGAATGCTGTGATGTCGGTTCCTAAATCAATCAATCAATCAATCAATCAATCAATGATTCCACAGTGCGGGACAAGGCTGGGCGCACGGAATGGAATAGACAGAAGAACAAACGATGGGATTACGCTGGCAAAGGTGACATAAATGTCCGAAGACATAAAAACACTGCAGAGCAACTGTAGGGCGCCCTTGGGAAATATGCCGTTAGACAGACATGAAGAACTCACAGCTGATGTCACGGAGGCTACTGTCTGCTGGACGTGGGGGGCCTGGGTCGTATCTACACTCAGTCCCGCGTCTGCCTGTCATGTTTGGCCTCTGCTGGTGACCTCATTTCTCGGTTATTTAAGGTTTTTACTGGAAATTGTTGCTGTGCAGGGTTGGCTGGAGTTACAGTAATAACTATTTGAGATAGAGTGCTTTAAAGTAACATTTCTTATATATAGAATGGGTTAAAGTTACTGATGATAGAGTGGGTAAAAGTAATAGTAACAATTGTTAGAGATAGGGTTGGTTACGGTAATAGTAACAATTGTTAGAGATAGGGTGGGTTAAAGTAATAGTAACAATTGTTAGAGATAGGGTAAGTTAAAGTAATTGTATTATTTGTAAGATATAGGGTGGGTTAAAGTTATAGTAACAGTTGTTAGAGATAGGGTGGGTTAAAGTAACTACTGTTAGAGATAGAAGTGGGTTGAAGTAACAATTGTAGGAGATAGAAGAGGGTTAAAGTGACAGTTGTGGGAGATAAACGTGGGTTAAAGTGACAGTTGTATGATATATAAATTGCTTAAAGTGACAATTGTAGGAAATAGAAGTGGGTTAAAGTGACAGTTGTAGGAAAAGAAGTGGGTTAAAGTGACAGTTGAAAGAGATAAAAGTGAATTAAAGTGACAGTTATGGGAGATAGAAGTGGGTTAAAATGACAATTGTAGGAGATAGAAGTGGGTTAAAGTGACAGTTGTAGGAGATAAAAGTGGGTGAAAGTGACAGTTGTATGAGATAGAAGTGGTTAATGTGACAGTTGTAGGAGATAGAAGTGGGTTAAAGTGACAGTTTTAGGAGATAGAAGTGGGTTAAAGCAAGGTTGTTTGCCATATACATATGGAAGTGAGTGCAATATGTAATATTAATAAAGACAGATAATTTACAGATGCATGGGGTATATAAAGTATAATCGAGATGGAAATTGACTGGAAAGTAAAATGAATATATTTCTTACCTTATTTTTCATTCCCTTCTTATTTCTTCAGCTGCTGGTTAATAGTGTGTAAACAATGAGTCCTGTTGCTAGAATGTATTTAGCTGTTTCTTTTATGGAGTTCGTGAAAGCTTATAAACAACAGTGCGTCAGTGAGCGTATGGAGTGGCCGGACTGGGTTAGTGTCTTGACGTCTAGACAATTTGTCTGTAGTATTGTCAGCTGCCACATGTCCTTTAATTTTCGCTCACACAAGTTCTATAGGGTTTAAATGAGAATGGTACAGGCGGAAGTCTCAAGCACCTAAGGCCATGCTCTTCTATCAACTTGTCGATTTGATATTTCTGTTTTTTTGTGTTTTTTTTTTCAAAGGACAACAATTCTATTTCGAAATAAGTTTCTGGAAATGGTATTTTCCTCTTCGGAGCCATACCTTTATCCCTTCCGTTATAGCGTAGGTATTTTGTCTTCCTAGGCAACAACATTGTGATATGACGCATTGTCCATAATTAGACAAGGCGGTCTATCTAGGGATGGAAGCACTGTATTCTCGAGCCAATCTCTAAATACATTACCATGCATCTTATTATGATAATCCCTATTGTCTGTATGCTTTGATACGAACACGAGTCCAGCATTCTGTAGTAAGCCATTATGAGTACTACCAGCATGGGCTATGACCAAACGCTGTCCTTTACTACTGGGCACATATCGCTTTATCTTTCCATCCACTGATTGCCATTTCTTTTCACTTGTGTGGTGCGCATTGATCCGGGTTTCATCCAAATACACTATATCATAATTTTCTTTGTGAATGTCCTTTATTTCACTAGGTATCTGCTTCTCATGGCTCCTAAATGCGGTTGCTCACAAATGATTTTTTCTACCTCCCTTGTCTTGTCTAAGCGTGAAGCCCAACATCCTTATAATTTTCCACAAAGTTGGTTTGGATAGCTCTATGTCATTGCTCTTTCTCAACCAAACCCTAAGTTTTCTTACAGTCCTTTCCTTAGTATCCTACATTTTTATAATAGCCCGCCTTATGACATCCTCGTCAAAGCTGTCTGCAATTACCGTTCTACCTACCGTTTACTTATTGCGTGGTGGTTTCATTACAGATTCTTGCACCCATCGACGAAATGACCGTTTACTCAAACACAATGCATGTTCTTTTCTAGGGATTTGTAATTGCATGAACAAGTTTCCTGCGATCAGATTCTTGACAAAACTATGTGTACAACTTCATAGCGATGCTTTGAAGTGTACATAATTTCACATTCAATTCCCATTCAAGCAATATTCACACATTCAGATGTTAGCGATAAATGGAAGATGTTATACAATAACAACGTTTCATGAAAGCACCCACTATAGGTAGAATTATTGGCGACACTTCTGAACACTTCCGTTCTACTGTCTGACGTGCTTCTCATCAGGCAATTCCCGTGCACCACGTAGAATATTCATTATTGAACACGGAGGTTTCCGTGTGAATGATGTGATACATTTCATAATATGCACTTCATCTCTGATTCGTAAATTATATACCGCATATAAACAAACAGTGAGATCTGCTGAGATCTCCAGAACAAACATTAAAAAAAACAAAAAACATAATGATAAGGTTATGTCCTAAATCTCATAATTTTCCCTCGGTTGGATACTGAGTGATGGAGTTTTATACGGAGGGAAACATTTGTGAACGCACAGTAGTGCACTGGACTGATTTTTGCATGTGGATTAGCTTTCTCTATTACCAGTGTCCCTCGCCATCCGGTGAACCCACTCCGACTTAAGAGTTAATTCAGGCCTTATCGAAAAGCACTGGTAGCAGCTGAAAACCTATATATATATATATAAGTTGAAACTGTCACTTTCATGTTGACACGAATTAAGCCCAGAGCCCGTTTTGGCAGTGAATAAATTGTCTGGGAAGGAAAGATGGCGAGGACAGGAACTATATCCGTCGCCGCCAGAAGGCGCCAGCTCTAACAGAATCGCCTCCCACGAAGTATCCAGATTCATAAAATGACACGTTCCTTCCATTTCAATGATATGATTGTGCAGATTCATAAAATGACACGTTCCTTCCATCTCAATGATATGATTGTCCAGATTCAGTAAAACTGACACGTTCCTTGTATCTCATGATACGATTTTTCTGATTAGACTGCAGCCCGCCCGCCCTGGCGGCCAAAGATGACTGCTAATATCAGCAACTGTGTCTACTTAGCTTGTCTATTCCGGTCTCTTATCTGCCGGCAGACGAGAAACATGGCCGTCGCTCTCGTGGCTTGTGTCAGATTAAATATACAGAAACATGCGAAAGAAATCCTCGAGAATATATTTACCGGATACTCGTGTAACTTCTCCTGTCTATAATTAGCGGGTGTAGGTACAACGAAGTGGCATGATATCATGGTTGTCGATACAACTCAATTCACGGGAGACTTCGCTAAAAGTAGGAGCGACAGACAGAACGGTACATAAGGTGATGGTTAGCAAAGTATAAGTGGATCGACAGACAACGCGTTACATAAAACGATAGTTATAGTCTGTCCAGAAATGAATGCCTTCATTCACGATCAATTATTTTGAAAACTGTCTGTTGCATCGTTATGAAATTGTTCCTGCCGTCTTATATTTACCCCCACCCAAGGAATATGTCTTTGATAGGTACAAAAGCAATTTAAATCATGGAAAGCGGCGACATTCTTTGATGTTTTGATGAAAAACTAGTTATTTCTCGCTAACAAACTTGTTTTACAGTTATGCCCCGTTCCACTACGCGAGGCTCTTGTCATAAGGCCAATCCCATGTCCCACGAGAAAATTAACTATTCAACGCTAATAATTCCGTGTGAAGACGTAATACATTTAATAATGTGCACTTCATCTCTGACCCGTAAATTATATACCGCATTTAAACAGACTTTAACAATAAACAAACAAAAATCTCCAGAACAAAAATTTTTGTTGTTGGGTGGAAATAATCATAAGGTTATGTGCTAAATCTCATCATTTTCCCTGAGTTAGTTACTGAGATATGGACTTTTATATTGGGGCAGACAAAAGTAAACAGACTATAGTTAGTCGTTCACGGTTCCAACTTCAAGCCAAAGTGTCACCCGATAATACTCTGTTACTGTGCCAGTGAATATTACACAAAATACTCCTCACAGCCCCCGCATGAAAAGTGGAGCTGATAGCAGTGCCGACAAACCGACACAGGCATACATGCATAAGGCCGCTGCCAGAATGCCAACACAACAGTCCGCCACTAAAATTATAGTTCATTACCGCATAAAGCAAAACCAGTTCAGCAACTGAACGTCCGCCATTTTACTAAACATGCAGTTCACGATACAAACCATCGTAAAAGTATTCCACATGGAAATCCACAGCTCCTAATGTCGCGACAGGAATCATTTTACTGCAAGTCCACAAAAAGTAAAAATGTGTAAGACAAACCATGGCAGGAAGCACAAACACCCCGGAGTCCTTAACAGCTCAACAGCCTATCCGACATTTTGGACCGGAAGCCAAGACGATAGTGAGTAAAATAAAAGTGGAGACACAGACAGAGTGGTGCATAAGACGACTGTAAGTAAGTAACATAAAAGAACCGGTTAAGGCCTATTGGAGCCAAATTTGTAGCGAAGCTGATAGCGAATGTGCTGATAATGTCATGAGCATTGTCAAAGGCTGGCTCGTCGCCTGCTATGTGAGAGAAAGGTTGGCCACCCATTCCTGCGTGCACTCAAGGCCTACAACATGTGATGTCTCCCATCACCTCACAGGTCTCTGGCAAGGGACTGCTTCCGGACAATGTTAAAGAAAGAGCGCACCGACCACGTGGCCCCATACCCACATCTTGGTGGTCAGTTGGCACCGGCCACGTGGCACCACACACACATATTGCTGATCAGTTGACACTCCACGGCTCATGTGCTCAATGTCACACCGGCCACATGGTGCCAAACCCACATCTTGGTGAACAGTTGGCACCGGCCACGTGGCACCACACCCACATATTGCTGATCAGTTGACACTCCACGGCTCATGTGCTCAATGTCACACCGGCCACATGGTGCCAAACCCACATCTTGGTGAACAGTTGGCACCGGCCCACGTGGCACCACACCCACATATTGCTGATCAGTTGACACTCCACGGCTCATGTGCTCAATGTCACACCGGCCACATGGTGCCAAACCCACATCTTGGTGAACAGTTGGCACCGGCCACATGGCGTCACACCCACATCTTGGTGATCAGTTGGCACCGGCCACGTGGCATCACACCCACATCTTGGTGATCAGTTGGCACCGGTCACGTGGCGCAAAACCTACATCTTGGTGATCAGTTGGCACCGACCACGTGGCGCAAAACCCACATCTTGGTGATCAGTTGGCACCGGCCACGTGGCGTCACACCCACATCTTGGTGATCAGTTGGCACTGGCCACGTGGCACCAAACGCATATCTTGGTGATCACTTGGCACTGGCCACATGGCGCCAATCCCACATCTTGGTGATCAGTTGGCACCGGCCACGTGGCGCCAAACCCACATATTGCTGATCAGTTGCCACCGGCCACCTGGCACCAAACGCACATCTTGGTAATCAGTTAGCACGAGCCACATGGCGCCAAACGCACATCTTGGTAATCAGTTGGCACCGGCCACATGGCGCCAATCCCACATCTTGGAGATCAGTTGGCACCAGCCACGTAAAACCAAACTTACATCTTGGTACTTGGCACTCCGGGGCTCATGTGCTTAATGTCACACCGGCCAGAGAATGGCTCCAGAGAATTGGCACAGAGAATGGAATCGTAGCAGCTGCTGACTTTCTGGTGGCTTCAGAGAATGGAATCGCTCCAGAGAATGGAATCGCTCCAGAGAATGGAATCGCTCCAGAGAATGGAATCGCTCCAGAGAATGGAATCACTCCAGAGAATGGAATCGCTCCAGAGAATGGAATCACTCCAGAGAATGGAATCGCTCCAGAGAATGGAATCACTCCAGAGAATGGAATCGCTCCAGAGAATGGAATCGTAGCAGCTGTTGACTTTCTGGCGGCTCCAGAGAATAAACCAAACAACTGATCTACCCAAGATTAGTTTCCAACCATGCAGCTGAAAGTTGTCTGCTCATGACAGAATACCACCTGATCACGCGTCATGTATTCCCTTCCTGTGTGGTAGTGTTTGTTTAGGTGCAAACATTCATTCATATTTACATGTGTTACTTCCTATAAGCCGGTCTCCCTGGCCTGGGTGTTAACGACTTTCTCCGTAATCCCGTATATTCACGTAGGTAACGCAGCTGCGCGACATTCGTTAGCGGATCGCGTCGAGTTGGTTACTTACGGAGGTATGTGAGCCGGTATTGGCAAACTACTGAGCGTTATCTTGCCAAGACATCAACAGCAGCTGAAAAATGCTGGTGTTGACTGCAATGTCCTGTAAAGGATATGCGGGGAAAAAAAACAACTGCCTATAACTTGCATAGACCCCACCACACCAAGCTCCCCTGTACCCACACCCCTCCCCCACTCCTATATCATGCGTTATGATGGCACGGCTGCCCTTCCCACCCCACCCCCACCCCGAGAGCTCTGTCTTCTGGAACAAAATATGTCATCCACGATGGCCTGCGGCGATGTGTGGGGGAAATCATACATTTCCAATAGTTCATCTTTGACATTTTAATGACTTTTTGTATCCCTTCTTCCTCTCGTAGAGTTTTGCATGTCAATGTCTTGTGACGTTGGTTTTTGTTTTGTAAAATATTTCCATTGGTTACCTTGACAACAGAGCTATACATCAACAGTCTAGCCAATTTTTGTCTGGCCAGGTTTCCTTCCCTGATTTAGTGAATGTTCACATCGCGAAAGTGTTTTATTCCCAAGTTTAGTGAATTTTCACTTCTGCAGCTGTCCTTTCTCTGTTATGTGAATGTTCTACTCGCCAACTGTCCTCCCCTAGTTCAGTGAATGTCCGTTCCACAAAGTGTCCCCCTCTACTGATCTTGTGAAGGAAATGTGTCAGCAGTCAGTGAGTTTTCCTTAGAAGCTCAGTGAATGACGGTCTCGTCGTCATCACAGTCCAACTACACTACCTCTCTCTCTCTCTCTCTCTCTCTCTCTCTCTCTCTCTCTCTCTCTCTCTCTCTCTCTTTCTCTCTCTCTCTCTTTCTCTCTCTCTCTCTCTCTCTCTGTCTCTCTCTCTCCTCTCTCTCTCTCTCTCTCCAACTCTGCTACCACCGTCTCTCTCTCTCTCTCCACTCTGCTACCACCGTCTGTCTCTCCAACTCTGCACCTCTCTCTTTCCAACTCTGCTACCACCGTCTGTCTCTCCAACTCTTCACCTCTACCTCTTCAACTCTTCTACCACTGTCTGTCTGTCTGTCTGTCTGTCTCTCTCTCTCTCTCTCTCTCTCTCTCTCTCTCTCCAACTCTGCTACCAGTCTCTCTCTCCAAATCTGCTACCAGTCTCTCTCTCTAACTCTGCACCCCTGTCTCTCTCTCCAACTCTGCACCTCTGTCTTTTTCTCCAACTCTGCTACCTCTCTCTCTCTCTCTCTCTCTCTCTCTCTCTCTCTCTCTCTCTCTCTCTCTCTCTCTAACTCTGCACCCCTGTCTCTCTCTTCAACTCTGCACCCCTGTCTCTCTCTCCAACTCTGCACCTCTGCCTTTTTCTCCATCTCTGCTACCTCTCTCTCTCTCTCTCTCTCTCTCTCTCTCTCTCTCTCTAACCCTGCACCCCTGTCTCTCTCTTCAACTCTGCACCCCTGTCTCTCTCTCCAACTCTGCACCTCTGTCTTTTTCTCCAACTCTGCTACCTCTCTCTCTCTCTCTCTCTCTCTCTCTCTCTCTCTCTCTCTCTCTCTCTCTAACTCTGCACCCCTGTCTCTCTCTTCAACTCTGCACCTCTGTCTTTTTCTCCAACTCTGCTACCTCTGCATAAAGAGATAATGCGACATTAAACGCGTCATTGTTCGCTTTAGTGTAATCACCAGGAGTCTACCCTGGTCATGTCATGTCATGAGCGCGGTCGGACGAACCTTCGAGACCCGTGCTCGTCGTCAGCTAAGAGAAAGAAAGACTAACCACCTATCCTCCATGAACTCAATCCTTCAAACTGTGACGGTCTAACACCTCACACACTTACCGCAAGTTCCTACCAGGGAATTTGTGGTTTGTGGCAGTAGACTGGCGGGACGGCGGCACGTGAGGAATCCGGATGTTGGTCATTTGACCAGTGAAACCAGTGATACCCAGAAATTGAAATCAATGATCGCTGTTTGGGCCTGGTCAGTTCCCAATCAATTTCCTTAATCTCATGAACTGTTTCCGGTGTTTACATAAATCCGAGTTGTGGACTTCCGGCCGAATCTGAGATGATGTACCGTGAGTCCGAGACGGGACGAACTAGTGCCTCGTCTGCTACGTTGTCAAAGATAAGTCTAGATGCGTTCCCGTGAGCCCTAATGTGGGCTGTTTTCAGAAGACCAGACGTATGCAAAGCTTGCACACCGTCCACCCAAAATAAATAATTGAGACCGGGGGTTTGGTGATGTGGTCTCAGAAGCACGATTACAGTGACTGTTCTGATAATGGGTGGATAATTCAACATGGTGGTAGATAATGAACTAAACGAGAAAGTAGGGTTGTTGAGCACACATGTTACAGACGGGGAAGACAAACATGGATATTCAGCCAGACGTGGACACCGAAGAGAACCGGCCCATAGACAGCAGTAGGTTTCGGGCACTGACACTCTGTGGCCATGTCCCTGTGGCTTGGGGACACTGACACTCTGTGACCATGTTAAATGTCCCGGTGGCTGGGGGACACTGGCACTCTGTGACCATGTTAAATGTCCCGGTGGCTGGGGGACACTGACACTCTGTGACCATGTTAAATGTCCCGGTGGCTGGGGGACACTGGCACTCTGTGACCATGTTAAATGTCCCGGTGGCTTGGGGACACTGACACTCTGTGACCATGTTAAATGTCCCGGTAGCTGGGGGACACTGGCACTCTGTGACCATGTTAAATGTCCCGGTGGCTTGGGGACACTGACACTCTGTGACCATGTTAAATGTCCCGGTGGCTTGGGGACACTGACACTCTGTGACCATGTTAAATGTCCCGGTAGCTGGGGGACACTGGCACTCTGTGGCCATGTTAAATGTCCCGGTAGCTGTGACAGAATGGCATGGAAGGCTTGGTTCTTGGAGGAAGAAGCTGGGCTCAACCAGCACGAGGATGGACACTGGAGTGCCGTGATGAGATTGACATGATGAGAGTGCCGTGATGAGAGGGCCGTGATAAGAGTGCCGTGATAAGAGTGCCGTGATGAGAGGGTCGTGATTAGAGTGACGTGATGAGAGTGCCGTGATGAGAGTGACGTGATAAGATTGTCGTGATAAGATTGTTGTGATGACAGTGACATGATGAGTAAGACGTGATGAGAATGACGTTCTGAGAGTGCCTTGACGAGAGTCACGTGATGAGAGTGGCATGACGGGAAAGACGTGACGAGAGTGACGTGATGAGAATAACGTTACGAGAGTGACGTGATTAGAGTGCCGTGATGAGAGTGACGTTATGAGAATGCCGTGATGAGAGTGACGTGATGAGATTGACGAGACGAGAGTGGCGAGGTGAGATTGACGTGGTGAGATTGACGTGATGAGATTGACGTGACGAGAGTGCCGTGATGAGATTGACGTGATGATATTGACGTGATGAGACTGACGTGATGAGAGTGCCGTGTTGAGATTGACGTGATAAGAGTGATGTGATGAGATTGTCGTGATGAGATTGTCCTGATGAGAGTGTCGTGATGAGAGTGCCGTGATGAGAATGACATGCTGAGAGTGCCGTGACGAGAGTCGCGTGATGAGAGTAGCATGACGGGAGAGGCATGACGAGAGTGACGTGATAAGAATAACGTGACGAGAGTGACCTGATGAGAGTGTCGTGATGAGAGTGATGTAATGATAGCGACGTGACGAGAGTGACGTGACGGAGTGACGTGACGAGAGTGACGTGACGAGAGTGTCGTGACGAGAGTGCCGTAACGAGAGTGACGTGATGAGTGTGACACAATGATCGTGTCATGATTAGCATTCTCTCCTTGTGCTGTCTGTAAATCACTTGTCTGTATTATCTAGTCTGTTCTTTCACTGTTCTGTCTGTAAATCACTGTTTGCACTAACTAAGCTCTTCTTTCCCTGTGCTGTCTGTAAATCACTGTCTGCACTAACTAGGCTGTTCTCTCCCTGTGCTGACTGTAAATCACTGTCTGCACTAACTAGGCTGTTCTCTCCCTGTGCTGTACTGTAAATCACTGTCTGCACTAACTAGGCTGTTCTCTCCCTGTGCTGTCTGTAAATCACTGTCTGCACTAACTAGACTGTTCTCTCCCTGTGCTGTCTGTAAATCACTGTCTGCACTAACTAGGCTGTTCTCTCCCTGTGCTGACTGTAAATCACTGTCTGCACTAACTAGGCTGTTCTCTCCCTGTGCTGACTGTAAATCACTGTCTGCACTAACTAGGCTGTTCTCTCCCTGTGCTAACTGTAAATCACTGTCTGCACTAACTAGGCTGTTCTCTCCCTGTGCTGACTGTAAATCACTGCCAGCACTAACTAGGCTGTTCTCTCCCTGTGCTGTCTGTAAATCACTGCCAGCACTAACTAAGCTGTTATCTCCCTGTGCTGTCTGTAAATCACTGTCTGCACTAACTAGGCTGTTCTCTCCCTGTGCTGTCTGTAAATCACTGTCTGCACTAACTAGGCTGTTCTCTCCCTGTGCTGACTGTAAATCACCGTCTGCACAAACTAGGCTGTTCTCTCCCTGTGCTGTCTGTAAATCACCGTCTGCACTAACTAGGCTGTTCTCTCCCTGTGCTGTCTGTAAATCACTATCTGCACTAACTAGGCTGTTCTCTCCCTGTGCTGTCTGTAAATCACTGTCTGCACTAACTAGGCTGTTCTCTCCCTGTGCTGACTGTAAATCACTGTCTGCACTAACTAGGCTGTTCTCTCCCTGTGCTGTCTGTAAATCACTGTCTGCACTAACTAGGCTGTTCTCTCCCTGTGCTGTCTGTAAATCACTGTCTGTACTAACTAGGCTGTTCTCTCCCTGTGCTGTCTGTAAATCACTGTCTGCCACTAACTAGGCTGTTCTCTCCCTGTGCTGTCTGTAAATCACTGTCTGCACTAACTAGGCTGTTCTCTCCCTGTGCTGATCTGTAAATCACCGTCTGCACTAACTAGGCTGTTCTCTCCCTGTGCTGATCTGTAAATCACTGTCTGCACTAACTAGGCTGTTCTCTCCCTGTGCTGTCTGTAAATCACTGTCTGCCACTAACTAGGCTGTTCTCTCCCTGTGCTGACTGTAAATCACTGTCTGCCACTAACTAGGCTGTTCTCCCTGTGGCTGTGCTGATGCCACCTCCCTCCCGGAACTGATCGCCTCTCCCTGGTGTCGTCTTGCAAGCAGATATGTCTACTCTGGCTATATGTTTGATGTTATCCCTCCCCGCGACAAACTCTGGCTTTTCCATTCCCGGCGTCAACATGTGTTTTTCCCCTTCCCGGCGTCAGTATGTTTTCTCCTGCTTCAGGCTACTAGTCTTAGCTTCAAATGAACGATTTCTCTTTGATTATGTAGACTCCAGCAGACGACAGATCTTTCGTTGTTGAGGTGGGAACATCAATCAGCTTCTATCCTCAAATAAACTCAGCCTGCGTGGTACTCAACCTCCCTCTATACCTGAGATCCCTGGGTTACACACAAGTCTTTCTCCTTCTTTATCCTCCCCCTCTCCGTGTTAGTGACTCCAGTGATGGCCATAGACAGTTTCCTCCCTCTGTGCTAGTAACTCCAGTGACGGTCATAGTTTCCTCCCTCCGTGCTAGTAACACCAGTGACAGCCATAGACAGTTTCCTCCCTCTGTGCTAGTAACTCCAGTGACGGCCATAGTTTCCTCCCTCTGTGCTAGTAACTCCAGTGACGGTCATAGTTTCCTCCCTCTGTGCTAGTAACTCCAGTGACGGTCACAGTTTCCTCCCTCTGTGCTAGTAACTCCAGTGACGGTCATAGTTTCCTCCCTCTGTGCTAGTAACTCCAGTGACGGTCATAGACAGTTTCCTCCCTCTGTGCTAGTAACTCCAGTGACGGTCATAGTTTCCTCCCTCTGTGCTAGTAACTCCAGTGACGGTCATAGTTTCCTCCCTCTGTGCTAGTAACTCCAGTGACGGTCATAGTTTCCTCCCTCTGTGCTAGTATCTCCAGTGACGGTCATAGTTTCCTCCCTCCGTGCTAGTAACTCTAGTGACGGCCATAGTTTCCTCACTCCGCGCTAGTAACTCCAGTGACGGTCATAGACAGTTTCCTCCCTCCATGCTAGTAACTCCAGTGACGGCCATAGATAGTTTCCTCCCTCTGTGCTAGTAACTCCAGTGACGGTCATAGTTTCCTCCCTCTGTGCTAGTATCTCCAGTGACGGTCATAGTTTCCTCCCTCCGTGCTAGTAACTCTAGTGACGGCCATAGTTTCCTCACTCCGCGCTAGTAACTCCAGTGACGGTCATAGACAGTTTCCTCCCTCCATGCTAGTAACTCCAGTGACAGCCATAGACAGTTTCCTCCCTCCATGCTAGTAACTCCAGTGACAGCCATAGACAGTTTCCTCCCTCATGCTAGTAACTCCAGTGACAGCCATAGATAGTTCCTCCCTCTGTGCTAGTAACTCCAGTGACAGCCATAGACAGTTTCCTCCCTCCAGTGCTAGTAACTCCAGTGACAGCCATAGATAGTTTCCTCCCTCCGTGCTAGTAACTCCAGTGACAGCCATAGATAGTTTCCTCCCTCTGTGCTAGTAACTCCAGTGACAGCCATAGACAGTTTCCTCCCTCCATGCTAGTAACTCCAGTGACAGCCATAGACAGTTTCCTCCCTCCATGCTAGTAACTCCAGTGACAGCCATAGACAGTTTCCTCCCTCTGTGCTAGTAACTCCAGTGACAGCCATAGATAGTTTCCTCCCTCCGTGCTAGTAACTCCAGTGACAGCCATAGACAGTTTCCTCCCTCCATGCTAGTAACTCCAGTGACAGCCATAGATAGTTTCCTCCCTCTGTGCTAGTAACTCCAGTGACAGCCATAGATAGTTTCCTCCCTCCGTGCTAGTAACTCCAGTGACAGCCATAGATAGTTTCCTCCCTCTGTGCTAGTAACTCCAGTGACAGCCATAGACAGTTTCCTCCCTCCATGCTAGTAACTCCAGTGACAGCCATAGATAGTTTCCTCCCTCTGTGCTAGTAACTCCAGTGACAGCCATAGACAGTTTCCTCCCTCCATGCTAGTAACTCCAGTGACAGCCATAGATAGTTTCCTCCCTCCATGCTAGTAACTCCAGTGACAGCCATAGACAGTTTCCTCCCTCTGTGCTAGTAACTCAGTGACAGCCATAGATAGTTTCCTCCCTCCGTGCTAGTAACTCAGTGACAGCCATAGATAGTTTCCTCCCTCCATGCTAGTAACTCCAGTGACAGCCATAGATAGTTTCCTCCCTCCATGCTAGTAAACTCCAGTGACAGCCATAGATAGTTTCCTCCCTCCATGCTAGTAACTCCAGTGACAGCCATAGATAGTTTCCTCCCTCCATGCTAGTAACTCCAGTGACAGCCATAGATAGTTTCCTCCCTCCATGCTAGTAACTCCAGTGACAGCCATAGATAGTTTCCTCCCTCTGTGCTAGTAACTCCAGTGACAGCCATAGATAGTTTCCTCCCTCTGTGCTAGTAACTCCAGTAGACAGCCTAGATAGTTTCCTCCCTCCGTGCTAGTAACTCCAGTGACAGCCATAGATAGTTTACCTCCCTCTGTGCTAGTAACTCCAGTGACAGCCATAGATAGTTTCCTCCCTCCGTGCTAGTAACTCCAGTGACAGCCATAGATAGTTTCCTCCTCCCTCTGTGCTAGTAACTCCAGTGACAGCCATAGATAGTTTCCTCCCTCCATGCTAGTAACTCAGTGACAGCCATAGATAGTTTCCTCCCTCTGTGCTAGTAACTCCAGTGACAGCCATAGATAGTTTCCTCCCTCCGTGCTAGTAACTCCAGTGACAGCCATAGACAGTTTCCTCCCTCCATGCTAGTAACTCCAGTGACAGCATAGACAGTTTCCTCCTCCGTGCTAGTAACTCCAGTGACAGCCATAGATAGTTTCCTCCTCCATGCTAGTAACTCCAGTGACAGCCATAGACAGTTTCCCTCCCTCCATGCTAGTAACTCCAGTGACAGCCATAGATAGTTTTCCTCCCTCCGTGCTAGTACTCCAGTGACAGCCATAGACAGTTTCCTCCCTCCGTGCTAGTAACTCCAGTGACAGCCATAGATAGTTTCCTCCTCCCGTGCTAGTAACTCCAGTGACAGCCATAGATAGTTTCCTCCCTCCGTGCTAGTAACTCCAGTGGACAGCCATAGATAGTTTCCTCCCTCCGTGCTAGTAACTCCAGTGACAGCCATAGATAGGTTTCCTCCCTCCGTGCCTAGTAACTCCAGTGACAGCCATAGACAGTTTCCTCCCTCCGTGCTAGTAACTCCAGTGACAGCCATAGATAGTTTCCTCCGCTGTGCTAGTAACTCCAGTGACAGCCATAGATAGTTTTCCTCCCTCTGTGCTAGTAACTCAGTGACGGCCATAGATAGGTTTCCTCCCTCCGTGCTAGTAACTCCAGTGACAGCCATAGATAGTTTCCTCCCTCTGTGCTAGGTAACTCCAGTGACCAGCCATAGATAGTTTCCTCCCCGCCGTGCTAGTAACGTCCAGTGACAGCCATAGGATAGTTTCCTCCCTCTGTGCTAGTAACTCCAGTGACAGCCATAGATAGTTTCCTCCCTCCGTGCTAGTAACATCCAGTGACAGCCATAGATAGTTTCCTCCTCCATGCTAGTAACTCCAGTGACAGCCATAGATAGTTTCCTCCCTCCATGCTAGTAACTCAGTGACAGCCATAGATAGTTTCCTCCCTCTGTCTAGTAACTCCAGTGACAGCCATAGATAGTTTCCTCCCTCTGTGCTAGTAACTCCAGATGACAGCCATAGATAGTTTCCTCCCTCTGTGCTAGTAACTCCAGTGACAGCCATAGATAGTTTCCTCCCTCCATGCTAGTAACTCCAGTGACAGCCATAGATAGTTTCCTCCCTCCGTGCTAGTAACTCCAGTGACAGCCATAGACAGTTTCCTCCCTCTGTGCTAGTAACTCCAGTGACAGCCATAGATAGTTTCCTCCCTCTGTGCTAGTAACTCCAGTGACAGCCATAGATAGTTTCCTCCCTCCTGCTAGTAACTCCAGTGACAGCCATAGATAGTTTCCTCCCTCCATGCTAGTAACTCCAGTGACAGCCATAGATAGTTTCCTCCCTCTGTGCTAGTAACTCCAGTGACAGCCATAGATAGTTTCCTCCCTCCGTGCTAGTAACTCCAGTGACAGCCATAGATAGTTTCCTCCCTCCATGCTAGTAACTCCAGTGACAGCCATAGATAGTTTCCTCCCTCCATGCTAGTAACTCCAGTGACAGCCATAGACAGTTTCCTCCCTCCATGCTAGTAACTCCAGTGACAGCCATAGATAGTTTCCTCCCTCCGTGCTAGTAACTCCAGTGACAGCCATAGATAGTTTCCTCCCTCCGTGCTAGTAACTCCAGTGACAGCCATAGATAGTTTCCTCCCTCCATGCTAGTAACTCCAGTGACAGCCATAGATAGTTTCCTCCTCCGTGCTAGTAACTCCAGTGACAGCCATAGACCAGTTTCCTCCCTCCATGCTAGTAACTCCAGTGACAGCCATAGATAGTTTCCTCCCTCCATTGCTAGTAACTCCAGTGACAGCCATAGATAGTTTCCTCCCTCCATGCTAGTAACTCCAGTGACAGCCATAGATAGTTTCCTCCCTCTGTGCTAGTAACTCCAGTGACAGCCATAGATAGTTTCCTCCCTCTGTGCTAGTAACTCCAGTGACAGCCATAGATAGTTTCCTCCCTCCATGCTAGTAACTCCAGTGACAGCCATAGGATAGTTTCCTCCCTCTGTCTAGTAACTCCAGTGACAGCCATAGATAGTTTCTCCCTCGTGCTAGTAAACTCCAGTGACAGCCATAGATAGTTTCCTCCCTCCAGGGCTGAGTAACTCCAGTGACAGCCATAGACAGTTTCCTCCCTCGTGCTAGTAACTCCAGTGACAGCCATAGATAGTTTCCTCCTCCATGCTAGTAACTTCCAGTGACAGCCATAGATAGTTTCCTCCCTCAGTGCTAGTAACTCCAGTGACAGCCATAGATAGTTTCCTCCCTCGTGCTAGTAACTCCAGTGACAGCCATAGACAGTTTCCTCCCTCCGTGCCTAGTAACTCCAGTGACAGCCATAGACAGTTTCCTCCCTCCATGCTAGTAACTCCAGTGACAGCCATAGACAGTTCCTCCCTCCGTGCTAGCTAACTCCAGTGACAGCCATAGATAGTTTCCTCCCTCCTGTGCTAGTAACTCCAGTGACAGCCATAGATAGTTTCCTCCCTCCTGTGCTAGTAACTCCAGTGACAGCCATAGACAGTTTCCTCCCTCCGTGCTAGTAACTCCAGTGACAGCCATAGACAGTTTCCTCCCTCCGTGCTAGTAACTCCAGTGACAGCCATAGATAGTTTCCTCCCTCTGTGCTAGTAACTCCAGTGACAGCCATAGACTAGTTTCCTCCCTCCATGGCTAGTAACTCCAGTGACAGCCATAGATAGTTTCCTCCCTCCTGTGCTAGTAACTCCAGTGACAGCCAGAGATAGTTTCCTCCCTCCTGTGCTAGTAACTCCAGTGACAGCCATAGATAGTTTCCTCCCTCCGATGCTAGTAACTCCAGTGACAGCCATAGATAGTTTCCTCCCTCCGGGCTAGTAACTCCAGTGACAGCCATAGATAGTTTCCTCCCTCCTGTGCTAGTAACTCCAGTGACAGCCATAGATAGTTTCCTCCCTCCGTGCTAGTAACTCCAGTGACAGCCATAGATAGTTTCCTCCCTCCTGCTAGTAACTCCAGTGACAGCCATAGATAGTTTCCTCCCTCCTGCTAGTAACTCCCAGTGACAGCCATAGATAGTTTCCTCCCTCCATGCTAGTAACTCCAGTGACAGCCATAGATAGTTTCCTCCCTCCATGCTAGTAACTCCAGTGACAGCCATAGACAGTTTCCTCCCTCTGTGCTAGTAACTCCAGTGACAGCCATAGATAGTTTCCTCCCTCTGTGCTAGTACTCCAGTGACAGCCATAGAAGTTTCCTCCCTCTGTGCTAGTAACTCCAGTGACAGCCATAGATAGTTTCCTCCTCTGCTAGTAACTCCAGTGAAGCCTAGATAGTTTCCTCCCTCTGCTAGTAACTCCAGTGACAGCCTAGATAGTTTCCTCCCTCGTGTAGTAACTCCAGTGACAGCCATAGATAGTTTCCTCCTCTGCTAGTAACTCCAGTGACAGCCATAGATAGTTTCTGTGCTAGTAACTCAGTGACAGCCATAGATAGTTTCCTCCCTCCATGCTAGTAACTCCAGTGACAGCCATAGACAGTTTCCTCCCTCTGTGCAGTAACTCCAGTGACAGCCATAGATAGTTTCCTCCTCGTGCTAGTAACTCCAGTGACAGCCATAGACAGTTTCCTCCCTCTGTGCTAGTAACTCCAGTGACAGCCATAGATAGTTTCCTCCCTCCATGCTAGTAACCCAGTGAAGCCATAGATAGTTTCCTCCCTCCATGCTAGTAAATCCAGTGACAGCCCTAGATAGTTCCTCCCTCCGTGCTAGTAACTCCAGTGACAGCCATAGATAGTTTCCTCCCTCCGTGCTAGTAACTCCAGTGACAGCCATAGATAGTTTCCTCCCTCTGTGCTAGTAACTCCAGTGACAGCCATAGATAGTTTCCTCCCTCTGTGCTAGTAACTCCAGTGACAGCCATAGATAGTTTCCTCCTCTGTGCTAGTAACTCCCGTGACAGCCATAGATAGTTCCTCCCTCCATGCTAGTAACTCCAGTGACAGCCATAGATAGTTTCCTCCCTCTGTGCTAGTAACTCCAGTGACAGCCATAGATAGTTTCCTCCCTCCGTGCTAGTAACTCCAGTGACAGCCATAGATAGTTTCCTCCCTCCATGCTAGTAACTCCAGTGACAGCCATAGATAGTTTCCTCCCTCCGTGCTAGTAACTCCAGTGACAGCCATAGATAGTTTCCTCCCTCCATGCTAGTAACTCCAGTGACAGCCATAGATAGTTTCCTCCCTCCGTGCTAGTAACTCCAGTGACAGCCATAGACAGTTTCCTCCCTCCATGCTAGTAACTCCAGTGACAGCCATAGATAGTTTCCTCCCTCCATGCTAGTAACTCCAGTGACAGCCATAGATAGTTTCCTCCCTCCATGCTAGTAACTCCAGTGACAGCCATAGATAGTTTCCTCCCTCTGTGCTAGTAACTCCAGTGACAGCCATAGATAGTTTCCTCCCTCCATGCTAGTAACTCCAGTGACAGCCATAGATAGTTTCCTCCCTCTGTGCTAGTAACTCCAGTGACAGCCATAGACAGTTTCCTCCCTCTGTGCTAGTAACTCCAGTGACAGCCATAGATAGTTTCCTCCCTCCATGCTAGTAACTCCAGTGACAGCCATAGATAGTTTCCTCCCTCTGTGCTAGTAACTCCAGTGACAGCCATAGATAGTTTCCTCCCTCCATGCTAGTAACTCCAGTGACAGCCATAGACAGTTTCCTCCCTCCATGCTAGTAACTCCAGTGACAGCCATAGATAGTTTCCTCCCTCCGTGCTAGTAACTCCAGTGACAGCCATAGATAGTTTCCTCCCTCCGTGCTAGTAACTCCAGTGACAGCCATAGACAGTTTCCTCCCTCCATGCTAGTAACTCCAGTGACAGCCATAGACAGTTTCCTCCCTCCGTGCTAGTAACTCCAGTGACAGCCATAGATAGTTTCCTCCCTCTGTGCTAGTAACTCCAGTGACAGCCATAGATAGTTTCCTCCCTCTGTGCTAGTAACTCCAGTGACAGCCATAGACAGTTTCCTCCCTCTGTGCTAGTAACTCCAGTGACAGCCATAGACAGTTTCCTCCCTCCATGCTAGTAACTCCAGTGACAGCCATAGATAGTTTCCTCCCTCCATGCTAGTAACTCCAGTGACAGCCATAGACAGTTTCCTCCCTCCATGCTAGTAACTCCAGTGACAGCCATAGATAGTTTCCTCCCTCTGTGCTAGTAACTCCAGTGACAGCCATAGATAGTTTCCTCCCTCCATGCTAGTAACTCCAGTGACGGCCATAGATAGTTTCCTCCCTCCGTGCTAGTAACTCCAGTGACAGCCATAGACAGTTTCCTCCCTCCGTGCTAGTAACTCCAGTGACAGCCATAGATAGTTTCCTCCCTCCATGCTAGTAACTCCAGTGACATCCATAGATAGTTTCCTCCCTCCGTGCTAGTAACTCCAGTGACAGCCATAGATAGTTTCCTCCCTCTGTGCTAGTAACTCCAGTGACAGCCATAGACAGTTTCCTCCCTCCGTGCTAGTAACTCCAGTGACAGCCATAGACAGTTTCCTCCCTCCGTGCTAGTAACTCCAGTGACAGCCATAGACAGTTTCCTCCCTCCGTGCTAGTAACTCAGTGACCGCCATAGATAGTTTCCTCCCTCTTGTGCTAGTAACTCCAGTGACAGCCATAGATAGTTTCCTCCCTCCGTGCTAGTAACTCCAGTGACAGCCATAGATAGTTTCCTCCCTCCGTGCTAGTAACTCCAGTGACAGCCATAGACAATTTCCTCCCTCACGTGCTAGTAACTCCAGTGACAGCCATAGATAGTTTTCCCTCCCTCATGTCTAGTAATCTCCAGTTGAACAGCCATAGATAAGTTTCCTCCTCCTGCTAGTAACTCCAGTGACAGGCATAGATTGTCCTCCCTCCGGTGCGAGTAACTCCAGTGACAGCCTAGACAGTTTCCTCCCTCCGTGCTAGTACTCCAGTGACAGCCATAGATAGTTTCCTCCCTCCGTGCTAGTAACTCCATGACAGCCATAGACAGTTTCCTCCCTCCGTGCTAGTAACTCCAGTGACAGCCATAGATAGTTTCCTCCCTCATGCTAGTAACTCCAGTGACAGCCAATAGATAGTTTCCTCCCTCCGTGCTAGTAACTCCAGTGACAGCCATAGATAGTTTCCTCCCTCTGTGCTAGTAACTCCAGTGACAGCCATAGATAGTTTCCTCCCTCCATGCTAGTAACTCCAGTGACAGCCATAGACAGTTTCCTCCCTCCGTGCTAGTAACTCCAGTGACAGCCATAGATAGTTTCCTCCCTCCATGCTAGTAACTCCAGTGACAGCCATAGACAGTTTCCTCCCTCCGTGCTAGTAACTCCAGTGACAGCCATAGATAGTTTCCTCCCTCCATGCTAGTAACTCCAGTGACAGCCATAGACAGTTTCCTCCCTCCGTGCTAGTAACTCCAGTGACAGCCATAGATAGTTTCCTCCCTCTGTGCTAGTAACTCCAGTGACAGCCATAGATAGTTTCCTCCCTCTGTGCTAGTAACTCCAGTGACAGCCATAGATAGTTTCCTCCCTCTGTGCTAGTAACTCCAGTGACAGCCATAGACCTGTCTCTTATACACATCTTAGTTTCCTCCCTCTGTGCTAGTAACTCCAGTGACAGCCATAGATAGTTTCCTCCCTCTGGCTAGTAACTCAGTGACAGCCATAGATAGTTTCCTCCCTCTGTGCTAGTAACTCCAGTGACAGCCATAGACCTGTCTCTTATACACATCTTAGTTTCCTCCCTCTGTGCTAGTATCTCCAGTGACAGCATAGATAAGTTTCCTCCTCCTGTGCTAGTAACTCCAGTGACAGCCATAGATAGTTTCATCCCTCTGTGCTAGTAACTCCAGTGACAGCCATAGATAGTTTCCCTCCTCCTGGTGCTAGTAACTCCAGTGACAGCCATAGATAGTTTCCTCCCTCTGTGCTAGTAACTCCAGTGACAGCCATAGATAGTTTCCTCCCTCTGTTGCTAGTAAACTCCAGTGACAGCCATAGATAGTTCCTCCCTCTGTGCTAGTAACTCCAGTGACAGCCATAGATATTTCCTCCCTCTGTGCTAGTAACTCCAGTGACAGCCATAGAAGTTTCCTCCCTCTGTGCTAGTAACTCCAGTGACATGCCATAGATAGTTTCCTCCCTCTGTGCTAGTAATCCAGTGACAGCCATAGAGAGTTTCCCTCCCTCCATGCTAGTAACTCCAAGTGACAGCCATAGATAGTTTCCTCCCTCCGTGCTAGTAACTCCAGTGACAGCCCACTAGATAGTTTCCTCCTCTCCATGCTAGTAACTCCAGTGACAGCCATAGATAGTTTCCCTCCCTCTGTGCTAGTAACTCCAGTGACAGCCATGAGATAGTTTCCTCCCCTCCATGCTAGTAACTCCAGTGACAGCCATAGACAGTTTCCTCCTCTGTGCTAGTAACTCCAGTGACAGCCATAGATAGTTTCCTCCCTCCATGCTAGGTAACTCCAGTGACAGCCATAGATAGTTTCCTCCCTCCATGCTAGTAACTCCAGTGACAGCCATAGATCGTTTCCTCCTCCATGCTAGTAACTCCAGTGACAGCCATAGATAGTTTCCTCCCTCTGTGCTAGTAACCTCCAGTGACAGCCATAAATATAGTTTCCTCCCCCCCCCCCCCCCCCCCCCCCCCCCCCCCCCCCTCCATGCTAGAATCCAGTCCCATAGACAGTTTCCTCCCTCCATGCTAGTAACTCCAGTGACAGCCATAGATAGTTTCCTCCCTCTGTGCTAGTAATCCAGTGACAGCCATAGATAGTTTCCTCCCTCCATGCTAGTAACTCCAGTGACGGCCATAGATAGTTTCCTCCCTCCGTGCTAGTAACTCCAGTGACAGCCATAGACATTTTCCCTCCCTCCGTGCTAGTAACTCCAGTGACAGCCATAGATAGTTCCTCCCTCCATGCTAGTAACTCCAGTGACATCCATAGATAGTTTCCTCCCTCCGTGCTAGTAACTCCAGTGACAGCCATAGATAGTTCCTCCCTCGTGCTAGTAACTCAGTGACAGCCATAGACAGTTTCCTCCCTCCGTGCTAGTAACTCAGTGACAGCCATAGACAGTTTCCTCCCTCCGTGCTAGTAACTCCAGTGACAGCCATAGACATTTTCTCCCTCCGTGCTAGTAACTCAGTGACAGCCATAGATAGTTCCTCCCTCGTGCTAGAACTCCAGTGACAGCCATAGATAGTTTCCTCCCTCCGTGCTAGTAACTCCAGTGACAGCCATAGAAGTTTCCTCCCTCCGTGCTAGTAACTCCAGTGACAGCCATAGACAGTTTCCTCCCTCCGTGCTAGTAACTCCAGTGACAGCCATAGATAGTTTCCTCCCTCTGTGCTAGTAACTCCAGTGACAGCCATAGATAGTTTCCTCCCTCCATGCTAGTAACTCCAGTGACGGCCATAGATAGTTTCCTCCCTCCGTGCTAGTAACTCCAGTGACAGCCATAGACAGTTTCCTCCCTCCGTGCTAGTAACTCCAGTGACAGCCATAGATAGTTTCCTCCCTCCATGCTAGTAACTCCAGTGACAGCCAATAGAAGTTTCCTCCCTCCGTGCTAGTAACTCCAGTGACAGCCATAGATAGTTCCTCCCTCTGTGCTAGTAACTCCAGTGACAGCCATAGATAGTTTCCTCCCTCTGTGCTAGTAACTCCAGTGACAGCCATAGATAGTTTCCTCCCTCTGTGCTAGTAACTCCAGTGACAGCCATAGATAGTTTCCTCCCTCCATGCTAGTAACTCCAGTGACAGCCATAGATAGTTTCCTCCCTCCGTGCCTAGTAACTCCAGTGACAGCCATAGACTAGTTTCCTCCCTCCATGCTAGTAACTCCAGTGACAGCCATAGATAGTTTCCTCCCTCTGTGCTAGTAACTCCAGTGACAGCCATAGATAGTTTCCTCCCTCCGTGCTAGTAACTCCAGTGACAGCCATAGATAGTTTCCTCCCTCCATTGCTAGTAACTCCAGTGACAGCCATAGATAGTTTCCTCCCTCCATGCTAGTAACTCCAGTGACAGCCATAGATAGTTTCCTCCCTCTGTGCTAGTAACTCCAGTGACAGCCATAGATAGTTTCCTCCCTCCTGCTAGTAACTCCAGTGACAGCCATAGATAGTTTCCTCCCTCTGTGCTAGTAACTCCAGTGACAGCCATAGATAGTTTCCTCCCTCCTGCTAGTAACTCCAGTGACAGCCATAGACAGTTTCCTCCCTCCGTGCTAGTAACTCCAGTGACAGCCATAGATAGTTTCCTCCCTCCATGCTAGTAACTCCAGTGACAGCATAGACAGTTTCCTCCTCCGTGCTAGTAACTCCAGTGACAGCCATAGATATTTTTCTCCCTCCATGCTAGAAAACTCCGTGACAGCCATAGACAGTTTCCTCCCTCCGTGCTAGTAACTCCAGTGACAGCCATAGATAGTTTCCTCCCTCTGTGCTAGTAACTCCAGTGACAGCCATAGATAGTTTCCTCCCTCGTGCTAGTAACTCCAGTGACAGCCATAGATAGTTCCTCCCTCTGTGCTAGTAACTCCAGTGACAGCCATAGATAGTTTCCTCCCTCTGTGCTAGTAACTCCAGTGACAGCCATAGATAGTTTCCTCCCTCTGTGCTAGTAACTCCAGTGACAGCCATAGATAGTTTCCTCCCTCTGTGCTAGTAACTCCAGTGACAGCCATAGATAGTTTCCTCCCCCCGTGCTAGTAACTCCAGTGACAGCCATAGATGTTTCCTCCCTCTGTGCTAGTAACTCCAGTGACAGCCATAGATGTTCCTCCCTCTGTGCTAGAAAACTCCAGTGACAGCCATAGAAGTTTCCTCCCTCTGTGCTAGTAACTCCAGTGACAGCCATAAGTTTCCTCCCTCTGTGCTAGTAACTCCAGTGACAGCCATAGACAGTTTCCTCCCTCTGTGCTAGTAACTCCAGTGACAGCCATAGATAGTTCCTCCCTCCATGCTAGTAACTCCAGTGACAGCCATAGATAGTTCCCTCCCTCCTGCTAGTAACTCCAGTGACAGCCATAGATAGTTTCCTCCCTCTGTGCTAGTAACTCCAGTGACAGCCATAGATAGTTTCCTCCCTCCATGCTAGTAACTCCAGTGACAGCCATAGATAGTTTCCTCCCCCCTGTGCTAGTAACTCCAGTGACAGCCATAGATAGTTTCCTCCCCCCTGTGCTAGTAACTCCAGTGACAGCCATAGACAGTTTCCTCCCTCCATGCTAGTAACTCCAGTGACAGCCATAGATAGTTTCCTCCCTCTGTGCTAGTAACTCCAGTGACAGCCATAGATAGTTTCCTCCCTCCGTGCTAGTAACTCCAGTGACAGCCATAGATAGTTTCCTCCCTCCGTGCTAGTAACTCCAGTGACAGCCATAGACAGTTTCCTCCCCCCTGTGCTAGTAACTCCAGTGACAGCCATAGATAGTTTCCTCCCTCTGTGCTAGTAACTCCAGTGACAGCCATAGATAGTTTCCTCCCTCTGTGCTAGTAACTCCAGTGACAGCCATAGATAGTTTCCTCCCTCTGTGCTAGTAACTCCAGTGACAGCCATAGATAGTTTCCTCCCTCCGTGCTAGTAACTCCAGTGACAGCCATAGATAGTTTCCTCCCTCCGTGCTAGTAACTCCAGTGACAGCCATAGATAGTTTCCTCCCTCTGTGCTAGTAACGCTCAGTGACGGCCATAGATAGTTTCCTCCCTCTGTGCTAGTAACTCCAGTGACAGCCATAGATAGTTTCCTCCCTCCGTGCTAGTAACTCCAGTGACAGCCATAGATAGTTTCTCACTACTCGCGCTAGTAACTCCAGTGACAGCCATAGACAGTTTCCTCCCTCCATGCTAGTAACTCTAGTGACGGCCATAGTTTCCTCCCTCCGTGCTAGTAACTCCAGTGACAGCCATAGATAGTTTCCTCCCTCCGTGCTAGTAACTCCAGTGACAGCCATAGACAGTTTCCTCCCTCCATGCTAGTAACTCTAGTGACGGCCATAGTTTCCTCCCTCCGTGCTAGTAACTCTAGTGACGGCCATAGTTTCCTCACTCCGTGCTAGTAACTCCAGTGACAGCCATAGACAGTTTCCTCCCTCCGTGCTAGTAACTCCAGTGACGGCCATAGTTTCCTCACTCCGCGCTAGTAACTCCAGTGACAGCCATAGACAGTTTCCTCCCTCCGTGCTAGTAACTCTAGTGACGGCCATAGTTTCCTCCCTCCGTGCTAGTAACTCTAGTGACGGCCATAGTTTCCTCACTCCGTGCTAGTAACTCCAGTGACGGCCATAGTTTCCTCCCTCCGTGCTAGTAACTCCAGTGACGGCCATAGTTTCCTCCCTCCGTGCTAGTAACTCTTGTGACGGTCATAGTTTCCTCCCTCCGTGCTAGTAACTTCAGTGGCAGCCATAGACAGTTTCCTCCCTCCGTGCTAGTAACTCTTGTGACGGCCATAGTTTCCTCCCTCCGTGCTAGTAACTCTTGTGACGGTCATAGTTTCCTCCCTCCGTGCTAGTAACTCCAGTGACGGCCATAGTTTCCTCCCTCCGTGCTAGTAACTCTTGTGACGGTCATAGTTTCCTCCCTCCGTGCTAGTAACTCTTGTGACGGTCATAGTTTCCTCCCTCCGTGCTAGTAACTCCAGTGACGGTCATAGTTTCCTCCCTCTGTGCTAGTAACTCCAGTGACGGTCATTGTTTCCTCCCTCTGTGCTAGTAACTCCAGTGATGGTCATAGTTTCCTCCCTCTGTGCTAGTAACTCCAGTGACGGTCATAGTTTCCTCCCTCTGTGCTAGTAACTCCAGTGACGGCCATAGTTTCCTCCCTCTGTGCTAGTAACTCCAGTGACGGTCATAGTTTCCTCCCTCTGTGCTAGTAACTCCAGTGACGGCCATAGTTTCCTTCCTCTGTGCTAGTAACTCCAGTGACGGTCATAGACAGTTTCCTCCCTCCGTGCTAGTAACTGCAGTGACGGTCATAGTTTCCTCCCTCCGTGCTAGTAACTCCAATGACGGCCATATCTTTCCCCCTCCGTGCTAGTAACTCCAGTGACGGTCATAGTTTCCTCCCTCCGTGCTAGTAACTCCAGTGACGGTCATAGTTTCCTCCCTCCGTGCTAGTAACTCTAGTGACGGTCATAGTTTCCTCCCTCCGTGCTAGTAACTCTAGTGACGGTCATAGTTTCCTCCCTCCGTGCTAGTAACTCTAGTGACGGTCATAGACAGTTTCCTCCCTCCGCGCTAGTAACTCCAGTGACGGTCATAGACAGTTTCCTCCCTCCGTGCTAGTAACTCCAGTGACGGGCATAGACAGTTTCCTCCCTCCGTGTTAGTAACTCCAGTGACGGCCATAGACAGTTTCCTCCCTCCGTGCTAGTAACTCCAGTGACGGTCATAGACAGTTTCCTCCCTCCGTGCTAGTAACTCCAGTGACGGTCATAGACAGTTTCCTCCCTCCGTGCTAGTAACTCCAGTGACGGTCATAGACAGTTTCCTCCCTCCGTGCTAGTAACTCCAGTGACGGTCAAAGACAGTTTCCTCCCTCCGCGCTAGTAACTCCAGTGACAGCCATAGACAGTTTCCTCCCTCCGTGCTAGTAACTCCAGTGACGGTCATAGACAGTTTCCTCCCTCTGTGCTAGTAACTCCAGTGACGGTCATAGACAGTTTCCTCCCTCCGTGCTAGTAACTCCAGTGACGGTCATAGACAGTTTTCTCCCTCCGTGCTAGTAACTCCAGTGACGGTCATAGACAGTTTCCTCCCTCCGTGCTAGTAACTCCAGTGACGGTCATAGACAGTTTCCTCCCTCCGTGCTAGTAACTCCAGTGACGGTCATAGACAGTTTCCTCCCTCCGTGCTAGTAACTCCAGTGACGGTCATAGACAGTTTCCTCCCTCCGTGCTAGTAACTCCAAGTGACGGTCATAGACAGTTTCCTCCCTCCGTGCTAGTAACTCCAGTGACGGTCATAGACAGTTTCCTCCCTCCGCGCTAGTAACTCCAGTGACGGTCATAGACAGTTTCTTCCCTCCGTGCTAGTAACTCCAGTGACGGTCATAGACAGTTTCCTCCCTCCGTGCTAGTAACTCCAGTGACGGTCATAGACAGTTTCCTCCCTCCGCGCTAGTAACTCCAGTGACAGCCATAGACAGTTTCCTCCCTCCGTGCTAGTAACTCCAGTGACGGTCATAGACAGTTTCCTCCCTCCGTGCTAGTAACTCCAGTGACGGTCATAGACAGTTTCCTCCCTCCGTGCTAGTAACTCCAGTGACAGCCATAGACAGATTCCTCCCTCCGCGCTAGTAACTCCAGTGACAGCCATAGACAGTTCCTCCCTCCGCGCTAGTAACTCCAGTGACGGCCATAGACAGTTTCCTCCCTCCGTGCTAGTAACTCCAGTGACGGTCATAGACAGTTTCCTCCCTCCGTGCTAGTAACTCCAGTGACAGCCATAGACAGTTTCCTCCCTCCGTGCTAGTAACTCCAGTGACAGCCATAGTTTCCTCCCTCCGTGCTAGTACCTCCAGTGACAGCCATAGACAGTTTCCTCCCTCCGTGCTAGTAACTCCAGTGACGGTCATAGACAGTTTCCTCCCTCCGTGCTAGTAACTCCAGTGACGGTCATAGACAGTTTCCTCCCTCCGTGCTAGTAACTCCAGTTACAGCCATAGACAGTTTCCTCCCTCCGTGCTAGTAACTCCAGTGACAGCCATAGACAGTTTCCTCCCTCCGTGCTAGTAACTCCAGTGACGGTCATAGACAGTTTCCTCCCTCCGTGCTAGTAACTCCAGTGACAGCCATAGACAGTTTCCTCCCTCCGTGCTAGTAACTCCAGTGACGGCCATAGTTTCCTCCCTCCGTGCTAGTAACTCCAGTGACGGCCATAGTTTCCTCCCTCTGTGCTAGTAACTCCAGTGACGGTCATAGTTTCCTCCCTCCGTGCTAGTAACTCTAGTGACGGTCATAGTTGCCTCCCTCCGTGCTAGTAACTCCAGTGACGGTCATAGACAGTTTCTTCCCTCCGCGCTAGTAACTCCAGTGACGGTCATAGACAGTTTCCTCCCTCCGTGCTAGTAACTCCAGTGACGGTCATAGACAGTTTCCTCCCTCCGTGCTAGTAACTCCAGTGACGGTCATAGACAGTTTCCTCCCTCCGTGCTAGTAACTCCAGTGACGGTCATAGACAGTTTCCTCCCTCCGTGCTAGTAACTGCAGTGACGGTCATAGTTTCCTCCCTCCGTGCTAGTAACTCCAGTGACGGTCATAGTTTCCTCCCTCCGTGCTAGTAACTCCAGTGACGGCCATAGTTTCCTCCCTCTGTGCTAGTACCTCCAGTGACGGTCATAGTTTCCTCCCTCTGTGCTAGTAACTCCAGTGACGGTCATAGTTTCCTCACTCCGTGCTAGTAACTCCAGTGACGGCCATAGTTTCCTCACTCCGTGTTAGTAACTCCAGTGACGGTCATAGTTTCCTCCCTCAGTGCTAGTAACTCTAGTGACGGTCATAGTTTCCTCACTCCGTGCTAGTAACTCCAGTGACGGTCATAGTTTCCTCCCTCCGTGCTAGTAACTCCAGTGACGGCCATAGACAGTTTCATGACTCCAGTTTCGACCTTAGACAGTCTCGTGGCAACAACTCTGGCTAGCACGAGGACAGCTTACGACCAGAGTTGTATCGGGAGAGAAAGAGCCCCTTATGCATGCACGAGGCAGCTTATCGACAAGTCATACAGTAGCAAGGACGGGCATCCTATAACACTAGATCAGCCATACTTCGACAACAACGCACATACTATTCACACTTGACACTATCAACTCACGTCCTACATCATGAGAGATTAGCTAGTGACATTCTGTTCACATTATGATGACGCGAATGTGTAATTGCAAAGTAGAAAGCTCGATGGAATGTTCCAGTGGTTGATGACAGTGTTGATCATCGAGAGTAAGCAGCAGGGAGGAAGAGTGAGTTCTCATCCGTGGTGTGTCTGACAGAGTAATACACATATGTGGGAGCTGTACCGAGCAGTGACAGAGTAAAGTAATACACAGATCTGGGAGTTGTACCGAGCAGTGACAGAGTAGAATAATACACAGATCTGGGAGCTGTACCGAGCAGTGACAGAGTAGAGTAATACACAGATCTGGGAGCTGTACCGAGCAGTGACAGAGTAGAGTAATACACATATGTGGGAGCTGTACCGAGCAGTGACAGAGTAGAGTAATACAAAGATCTGGGAGTTGTACCGAGCAGTGACAGAGTAGAATAATACACAGATCTGGGAGCTGTACCGAGCAGTGACAGAGTAGAGTAATACACAGATCTGGGAGTTGTACCGAGCAGTGACGGAGTAGAGTAATACACAGATCTGTGAGCTGTACCGAGCAGTGACGGAGTAGAGTAATACACAGATCTGGGAGTTGTACCGAGCAGTGACGGAGTAGAGTAATACACAGATCTGGGAGCTGCACCGAGCAGTGACGGAGTAGAGTAATACACAGATCTGGGAGTTGTACCGAGCAGTGACAGAGTAGAGTAATACACAGATCTGGGAGCTTTACCAAGCAGTGACAGAGTAGAGTAATACACAGATCTGGGAGTTGTACCGAGCAGTGACGGAGTAGAGTAATACACAGATCTGGGAGCTGTACCGAGCATTGACAGAGTAGAGTAATACACAGATCTGGGAGCTGTACCGAGCAGTGACAGAGTAGAGTAATACACAGATCTGGGAGTTGTACCGAGCAGTGACGGAGTAGAGTAATACACAGATCTGGGAGCTGTACCGAGCAGTGACAGAGTAGAGTAATACACAGATCTGGGAGTTGTACCGAGCAGTGACGGAGTAGAGTAATACACAGATCTGGGAGCTGTACCGAGCAGTGACGGAGTAGAGTAATACACAGATCTGGGAGCTGTACCGAGCAGTGACAGAGTAGAGTAATACACAGATATGGGAGTTGTACCGAGTAGTGACAGAGTAGAGTAATACACAGATCTGTGAGCTTTTGTACCGAGCAGTGACAGAGTAGAGTAATACACAGATCTGGGAGCTGTACGGAGCAGCGACAGAGTAGAGTAATACACAGATCTGGGAGTTGTACCGAGCAGTGACAGAGTAGAGTAATACACAGATCTGTGAGCTTTTGTACCGAGCAGTGACAGAGTAGAGTAATACACAGATCTGTGAGCTTTTGTACAGAGCAGTGACAGAGTAGAGTAATACACAGACCTGGGAGCTGTACCGAGCAGTGACGGAGTAGAGTAATACACAGACCTGGGAGTTGTACCGAGCAGTGACAGAGTAGAGCAATACACAGATCTGGGAGCTGTACCGAGCAGTGACAGAGTAGAGTAATACACAGATCTGGGAGCTGTACCGAGCAGTGACAGAGTAGAGTAATACACAGATCTGTGAGCTTTTGTACCGAGCAGTGACAGAGTATAGTAATACACAGATCTGTGAGCTTTTGTACCGAGCAGTGACAGAGTAGAGTAATACACAGACCTGGGAGCTGTACCTAGCAGTGACGGAGTAGAGTAATACACAGATCTGGGAGTTGTACCGAGCAGTGACAGAGTAGAGCAATACACAGATCTGGGAGCTGTACCGAGCAGTGACAGAGTAGAATAATACACAGATCTGTGAGCTTTTGTACCGAGCAGTGACAGAGTAGAGTAATACACAGATCTGGGAGCTTTTGTACCGAGCAGTGACAGAGTAGAGTAATACACAGATCTGGGAGTTGTACCGAGCAGTGACAGAGTAGAGTAATACACAGACCTGGGAGCTGTACCGAGCAGTGACAGAGTAATACACAGATCTGTGAGCTTTTGTACCGAGCAGTTACAGAGTAGAGTAATACACAGATCTGTGAGCTTTTGTACCGAGCAGTGACAGAGTAGAGTAATACACAGATCTGTGAGCTTTTGTACCGAGCAGTGACAGAGTAGAGTAATACACAGATATGGGAGCTCTACCGAGCAGTGACAGAGTAGAGTAATACACAGATCTGTGAGCTTTTGTACCGAGCAGTGACAGAGTAGAGTAATACACAGATCTGTGAGCTTTTGTACCGAGCAGTGACAGAGTAGAGTAATACACAGATCTGTGAGCTTTTGTACCGAGCAGTGACAGAGTAGAGTAATACACAGATCTGTGAGCTTTTGTACCGAGCAGTGACAGAGTAGAGTAATACACAGATCTGTGAGCTTTTGTACCGAGCAGTGACAGAGTAGAGTAATACACAGATCTGGGAGCTGTACCGAGCAGTGACAGAGTAGAGTAATACACAGATCTGTGAGCTTTTGTACCTGTCGTGGAATACTGAGAGTTAATGATTCCCAGATAGACGACTGTATACACCGACTAACCAGGTAGAAGAAGGGTTAACAAACGAAGCAGTAAGGGTAAACAACAAGGGAGTGACCAGGCGCATGTGTTTATAGGTCAAGACACAGAAGGGGCCGCCAACAGCACAGGTAACCTGTCGCGTGGAAAAATGGGTTTGCGCCAAAGGCAGACAGCATTATTGGACAGCATATTGCGGTCTGGATGTATGAATAACGGAAAAATTTCAGATCTGTAATTTTCCACTAACGGTGATAATGAAGTATGGACTTGAGGTGTCAAGCAAGGTCAAGGACTATGCGGCAAAAATGACCTATAAAGAGTGTCCACGTCTTTGTGGGAGTTTAGTGTGTGTTCCAAACTGAACTGAAGGAGATATGTTCCTGAGTGGGAATAGAAATACACGTCCCTAATGATGGAAAGAGGGGATAGTAGTGTGTTATTCGCTAAGTGTTTTTCGATTCCAGGAACATAGATGCCTAAATAAGGTATTAATATATTAGAGTATAGTTTTAGCATAGGAATATAAATGTGCGTGAAGTGCATTTAACATTGCTTTCTATTAGTAGGAATAGTATAGACGATTAGGTGAATCTTCTATCCTATGTCAGAGTGGGTTTTTTCGGAAGCCTTTTCATTTCGGCTGGAGGAAAAGACACTCACATAGGAGAGAAGAGGAAGCAGACACAGATCTCATTATTAAATGTATATCACACAGGTTTCCCATACCAGTGCGAGACTTATCAACTAAGATATAACACAGATGGCTGTGGTCAAGATCACTCAGTGTTGATAACCCACAAGAAAGCACTTTAAAGTAATAAAGCACGACACTTGTGCATAAGAAAGGAAAGAAAAGAAGTGTCATCGTAATAAGTCAGGAGGACAGAGAACGGAAAATAGAGATCATACAAACTAAAAACAAAAGACTCAAATGACTCAGTATCGAAGAGTTGCAAGGTGCATACAAAGTGCCTATATCAATTAAGAACTATCCAGTGTAGAACTTTTACAGGACAAAAATAGAGAATACTAGAAACTCGATGTGTTTTCCAGGATGGAATTAAGAACGCTATAAGAAAGCAACGAACATTCAGTTTAAGCTGACAGCATATAGTGATCGGTTTAAGTACATTGATACAGTGGTGAACATTTTTTCATTACAAAAAAAAAACGGATATATCTACAGACTCAAGCAGACGGAGCATTCAGGGTGAGACCGTTCTGTTGTATCTATGTACCGTCCTGTACTTTAGCCGAGAGAAGAGACGAGAGAAGACACGGAGACTATCTATCAACATCTTATCTGGCAGCCACACTAGAAGAACATACCAACTACATAGACAATATCCATACATACACCAGACATAGTTTTTATTAATAAATCTTTTATTTATTGTTGAAAGGAACTGTTGTCTGAGTATGTGTTGAGAGAATAACAGAGAGAGTGAAAGAAATAGATATATGGAAGGGAAGACAGAAGAGAGGAGTGTAGACCAAAGTCAGTCAATAATCCCAACAGATAATAAGTTTAAAGATGTGCTTGTTGATTCCTACTTCCTCTCGGGAAAATAACAGGACAGTACCGAGCAGTGACAGAGTAGAGTAAGACACAGATCTGGGAGCTGTACCGAGCAGTGACAGAGTAGAGTAATACACAGATCTGTGAGCTTTTGTACCGAGCAGTGACAGAGTAGAGTAATACACAGATCTGGGAGCTGTACCGAGCAGTGACAGAGTAATACACAGATCTGTGAGCTTTTGTACCGAGCAGTGACAGAGTAGAGTAATACACAGATCTGGGAGCTGTACCGAGCAGTGACAGAGTAGAGTAATACACAGATCTGGGAGCTGTACCGAGCAGTGACAGAGTAGAGAAATACACAGATCTGTGAGCTTTTGTACCGAGCAGTGACAGAGTAGAGTAATGCACAGATCTGGGAGCTGTACCGAGCAGTGACAGAGTAGAGCAATACACAGATCTGGGAGCTGTACCGAGCAGTGACAGAGTAGAGTAATACACAGATCTGTGAGCTGTACCGAGCAGTGAAAGAGTAGAGTAATACACAGATCTGGGAGCTGTACCGAGCAGTGACAGAGCTAGAGTACAGCATGAGAAATCTTGCTACGTTCCGACTGTTGTTATGTTATTGAGGGCCATCGAGTGTACTACCTGCCCGTGATGGAGAGGGGCAAGAGTGCGACTGTCTGTTGTGAGTGCACGTATCTCATGCTATTGTGGAAGAGTATGCACAGAATAACCCCGGGAAATAAATGTTTTACCAGCTGCCGCCCTGAGTTGGTGTTGATCCTTTCGTCTGAGTATCGGCCAGATTTCTGTGTGTACGAGCCATATTTTCATTCGCCAGATGGTTGTGTATACGAGCCATTGTGTCATCTGCCAGATTCTTGTGTGTACGAGCTATTGTGTCATCTGCCAGGTTCTTGTGTGTACGGAGCCAGTGCTTCATCGACCAGATTCTTGTGTGTATGGGCCATTGTTTCAAACAATAATTATCAACATATCGACTATTTTAAAAGTGTCCTCTATTTGAGCATCATGACATCATGTCTGTCTGCCAATCATTCCTGATACTGACGTTCCACCGTGCCATGACGTCAAACTGTCCAGCATATTCTCTCTTGCCCCCCCCCCCCCCCCCTCCCCACTCCCGATCACCTCACCCCCACTCTGCCGTTGTGACGCGCCCAAAGAATACGGATTGTCTTCTTCTGTTGTAAGTAATCAATTGTCTTTGTGAGTTCACTTCTTTCAAGATATCTTCATATCTAGTGGAGGGAGGGAGGGAGGGAAGCTCATTATAATCATCATTGATTATTTGGTTGTTTCGGGATTTGAAATTTAAATATTGAGCACAACCCACTACTGGCAACGCCGATCGCATTCCGGCACGAACCTGTTGCACGAATCATTGTTGATGACATCGGGGTTATGTGGGGTGGGCTGGTCTCCATCGGTTCTGCACTTGTCACAAATGTTTGCCAGGTTTGCACAAGAAAGACCAAAGCATCTAGTACCATTACTGTTGCTGGTGTACACGACGGGTTCTATTATGAGCGCACCAGTAAACATCACTGTCTCTGAGAATTATGTACGTTCTGAATAAGTGCTGCTGATGCATGCCTCACAGCCGTGAACTTATTGCAGTGTGTCTGCGGGCCTGGGCACAAGCGGGATTTCATGGTTTCTTTTATTGACAACGCCAGGTCGGCCATTACAGTTGCGTTAATGGTCGAGCCATCAGTATAAACATGTGTCCAATATGTTTCACGGAATGCTTGATCAATATATTTGATTGCTGTACGCTGTCTCTGTATGTCTGACTGGGCGCCGGGGCTCTTCCTGTCTGGTATGCAGACTTTTATCTGGAGTCCACCTCTTATTGCCCATCAGGAGACATTCTTGTTAGTCTGTAGTTGAGCTCGCCATTTGAGAATGCAATCTTCTCAGTTTTATTTATTTATTTATTTATTGATGTTGCTTGTGTAAGAAAAGTGTGTTCCAGCTAAGTATTACAGTGTATTAGAGATGTTGAAATGGCAGTCTCTTTCATGGTTAAACACCCTGGCACACCGTTGCAGGTGATTTGTGGGCACACCGCGTCCATCAGGTCATCATAGTCAGCTGGTGGTGATATTTGTTCCATCTATCTGTTGTTGTATAGACCACAGTCTAAGTTGGTGATGGTATGTATTTCACCTGTCTGTTGTTGTATAGACCACAGTCTCAGTTGGTGATGGTATGTATTTCACCTGTCTGGATTGCATAGACCACAGTGTCAGTTGTTGATGGTATGTGTTCCATCTGTCTGGTGTTACTTAGACCATAGTCTAAGTTGGTTTCTGTCCGAGTCATTAAAACTAAACCTTATTTCTAGCCGAGTCAAATTAAAACTAAACCTTGTTTCTAACCGAGTCAAATCAAAACTAAACATTGTTTCTAGCCGAGTCAAATCAAAACTAAACATTGTTTCTAACCGAGTCAAATCAAAACTAAACCTTGTTTCTAGCCGAGTCAAATCAAAACTAAACATTTTTTCTAACCGAGTCAAATCAAAACTAAAAATTGTTTCTAGCCGAGTCAAATCAAAACTAAACCTTGTTTCTAGCAGAGTCAAATCAAAACTAAGCATTGTTTCTAGCCGAGTCAAATCAAAACTAAACATTGTTTCTAGCCGAGTCAAATAAAAACTAAACATTGTTTCTAGCCGAGTCAAATCAAAACTAAACATTGTTTCTAGCCGAGTCAAATCAAAACTAAACCTTGTTTCTAGCCTAGTCAAATCAGAACTAAACCTTGTTTCTAGCCGAGTCAGATCAAAACTAAACATTGTTTCTAGCCGAGTGAAATCAAAACTAAACATTGTTTCTAGCCGAGTGAAATAAAAACTAAACATTGTTTCTAGCCAAGTGAAATCAAAACTAAACATTGTTACTAGCCGAGTCAGATGTATGTCCATGAACTGATTCAGTGCCAAACAGAATGTAGATGTGAACCAAACAAAAACTCATGGCGGAGAATGGAAAGTAGAGGTATCCCACAGTTCAGATTTAAAAGTTGTTAATATAGTATCCGACATGTTTTATTATATATCACATTAAAGAGGATTGTATAGGGAAGACTACTGTATTGAGATTTTAACTATAGTTTGATTTATAAACCCATGGCAGTTAGGGGACTTTTGAATAAGACGATTTATCAGCCCATGGTAGTTAATCAGTTAAATGACCACGCAGTGAGTGCATGTGGTAATCTGCTCACTAAATAATCTATGCACACAACACTGCTCAACAAACAACGCGCCTGTAACCTGCCCACTACGTATTCACTGGTTACACAATAGCGAGCATGAAACAATCGCACAGCTCAGCCACACAGACGTCCAGACGTGGTTCAATGACTCGGCCACAAAGCTACTTGGGTCCCATCATACGGCAGGGCATCATTTATTTAGTGACCAGACGGTGGGTTGGTTGTGGTGGACGGAGTAGAAGCAAACACATCATCATCCGGTCCAGCTAGCGCACAATCAAACACACCATCATCCGGTCCAGCTAGAGTACAGACATCAAACACACCATCATCCAGTCCAGCTAGAGTACAGACATCAAACACACCATCATCCAGTCCAGCTAGAGTACAGACACCAAACACGCCATCATCCGGTCCAGCTAGAGTACATACATCAAACACATCATCATCCGGTCCAGCTAGAGTACAGACATCAAACACACTATCATCCGGTCCAGCTAGAGTACAGACATCAAACACATCATCATCCGGTCCAGCTAGAGTACATACATCAAACACATCATCATCCGGTCCAGCTAGAGTACATACATCAAACACATCATCATCCGGTCCAGCTAGAGTACAGACATCAAACACACTATTATCCGGTCCAGCTAGAGTACATACATCAAACACACTATCATCCGGTCCAGCTAGAGT